>KZ453444.1:0-11687 GCA_002786265.1 Apostasia shenzhenica
AGCTTTAGAAGCCTAAAGGCCCAAGCGAGAAATCCAAAGGCCTGAATCGTGAAGCACAAAAGCTAATGCCCAAAGTCTGAAGCCCGAGAGCCCAAGTTCAAATCCCTAACCCTGAAGATCAAAGCCCAAAAGGGCAAGCCTAAACCCTGAAATGCAAAGCTTGAATGCCAAAGCCTGAAGTGTGAAGGCCTGAGACAAAAGCCTGAAGCCTAAAGGCCTTAGCTCGAAGCACAAAGTTTGAAGCCGGAACCCTGAAGGCTCAAGCCTTAACTTGAAATGCGAAGCCTACAAATCGAAGCATAAATCCCGAATCCTCAAGGCCATTCCCGAAGCCTAAGCCATGAAAACCAAAGCACTAGGCCAGAAGGACAAAGTTTTAAGGAGAAATCACAAAACCTGAAGGCCGAAGCTTAAAACTTGAAGCACAAAAGCCTAAGCTCGAAGTCCAAAGGCCAAAACTTGAAGGCAGAATCCCTAAGGTCAAAACTCGAAGGACCTAGCTTGAAGCCCAAAACTCAGGGCGTTAATGCCTAAGCCCGATGCCCAAAGTTTGAAGCTCAAACCCTGAAGGCCAAAGCTCAAAGCCAAAAACATGAAATCTACAGCTCAATGTTTGAATGCATTGCTATGCCTGAAGCCTGAATACTGAAGGAACAACCCCAAAGCTCGAAGGCCAAATCCTAAAGCCTGAAATCCCAGGCCTGGAGGCTCAAGCTTGAAACCCGAAGCCTTAAGCTCGTTGCCCGAAGGCTGAAGTTGGAAGTTAGAAACCTAAAGCCTAAAGCCTAAAGGCCCAAGTTGAAAGGTCGAATCTTAATGTTCGAATGCTTGGGCCTGAAGGCTAAAGTCCGTTGGCACAAGCTTGAGTCCCTAGGCCGAAAGGCTTAATCCCAAAGCTTGAAGTCCAACGTCCGAATGCCAAAACCTAAACCTCAAAGCCCAAAGATCGAAGCCCAAGCCTGTAGGACCAAGTCTAAATCCCAAAGCCTAATGGACTAAGCCCAAAGGCCTAAGCGTCAAGCTAGAAGCCACATTCTCGAAGATCTAAGTCCAAATCCTGAAGCTTGAAGCTCGAGTCCCAAAGGCCCAAGACCGATGCTCGAAGCTCGAAGCCTACTGCGTAATGACACAAGCTTGAAGCCCGAAGCCTGAAGCTCAAAGCACAAAGGCCGAATGTCAAATGCTGAAGGCCAAAAGTTGAAGCCCAAAGGCTAAAACCTGAAGCTTGATACCTCGTGCATAAAGTTGAAGGATGAACTAAAATCTCAATGCCCCACGGCCGAAAGAACAAACTTGAATCTGGAAGCTCAATAGCCGATGGCCTAATCCCAAAGCGCAAAGTCCGAAGACCTAAGCCTGATGCTTGAATACTAAAGCTTATTGCCCGGAGACCCAAGACTGAATCCCAAAGACTAAGCCCGAAGTCCGATGCCTGAACCCCAAAAGGTTGAATGCGGATGCTCAAAGCCACATGCATAAGCCTGAAGCCAGAAAGGCCAAGCTCAAAGGTTAAGACCCGTAGCGTGATGGCTTATGCCTAAAGCCTAAAGACCAAACTCTGAAGATACATGCCCCACGCTTGAAGCCTGAAGGCCTAAGCATGAAGCTCAAAGCTTGAAGCTTGAAGGCCTAAGCATGAAGCTCAAAGCTCGTAGTCCTTTGCACAAAGCTCAAAAGCCCAAGCTCCATGCGTGAAGCCAGAACCCTGAAAGCCCAAGATTGAAGTGCCAACCCTAAAGGCCAAAAGTCGAAGGCCAAAGCCTAGAGCCTGAAGGCCCAAGCCCAACACATGAATCCTGAAGCCCGAAGGCCCAAGCTCAAAGCATGAAGCCTGAATCCCGAAGCCCAAAACCTCAAAGTATAAGCCCAAATCCCAATGCCTATAGGGCTAAGCCTAAGGCCCATAGCTTGAAGGTGGAAGGCCTAAGGCTGAATCTCAAAACACGAACACCCATACCCGGAGCTCGAAGCCCAAAGCCAGAAGGCCGAAGCTCGATGGCAAAGGGCTTGATCCCGTAGCCCAATGCTCGAAGCCTAAATTTAGAAGGCCCAAGCTCAAAGGTCGATGTCCCATGCCTTAAGCCTGATGCACGAAGCCAAAAGCCTAATGGACCAAGCTCGAAGCTCAATGCCCGATTGGTCAAACCTAAAGCACAAAGCTCGAAGGCCAAAAGCCTACGCTCACAGTTTGAGGTCCAAAGACCCAAGCCAAAATCTCGAAGCCCAAGTTCCCAAACCCAAAGCTTGAATCCAAAAGCTCATAAACCAAAACTCAAAGTTTGTATGCCCAAGCTTGAAGCCTAAAGCAGGACGCCTGACACTGAAAATACCAAGCTTGAAGGCCCAAGCCAAAAGCCCAAAGCTGGAATCCCCAAACTTATTGTCTGAACCCTAAAGGCACAAGCCTTAATTCCGAAAATGAAAAGCCTGTAGCCTGAAGTATAAAGTATAAAAGCCAAGCACATAGAAGAAGCCTGAAGGCCCCAGCCAGAAGCCCAAAGGCCAAAGCCTAAATCATGAAGCACAAAGACCAAAACCTGAAGGCTGAAGCCTAAGAGGTCAAGTTTGAATCCCTAACTTTGAAGATCAAAGCCCATTGGCAAAAGCCTGAACTTTAAAATGCGAAGCTTGAAAGCCAAATCCTTAAGTGTGAAGCCCTGAGATTGAAGCCTGAAGATCGAAGGCCTTAGCTCGATGCATGAAGCCTGAATCCGAAGGCCTATGCTTGATGCCTCAACTCTGAAGGCCCAAGCCTTAGCTCAAAACGTGAAGCCAAAAAAATCAAAGCGGAAAACTCAAATCCTTAAGCCCAATGCCCAATGCCTGAAGGCCAAGGGTTGAAACCTGAAGCACAAAAGCCTAAGCCCGAAGTACCAAGCACGATGCCCAAAAGCCAAAGCCTAAAGCCCGAAACCTGAAGATTCATGCCTAAAGGTCGAAGGATAAACACCAAAACCTGAAAGCCAAAGGCCAAAGGTCTAACCTCAAAGGCCAAAGGCCAAAGTCCAAAGCCTGTAGCTAGAAGCCAGTAGGCTGATGGTCTAATCTCAAAGATTGAAGGAGGAAGGACCATCCTTGAATCACCAAATTCAATGGCCAGAGCCCCAAGCGTGTGGGCCGATGACCTAATCTCAAAGCCTAAATCCTGAAGACCTAAGCCCAATGCTTTAATACTAAAGCCCAAAAGTCGAATGTCGAAGCCTGAAGCCTGAAGGCTTACGCCCAAAGCCATAAATCCCAAGCTCAAAGGCTGAGACCCGTCGTCCGAAGGCCTAAGGCTGACACCTAAAAACAAAACCCGAAGATCCATGCCCAAAGCCTAAAGCTCTAAGCTCGTAGTCCTACACCCGAAGCCCAAAGGCCCAAGCTCGATGTGTGAGGCCTAATCCCTGAATGACCAAGACTGAAACGCCAACCCTAAAGGTCAAAACTCGAAGGCCATAACTTGAAGCCTAAAGCCAGAAGCCCGAAGCATGCAGCGTGAAACCCATTGCCCAAATGGACAAGCCCAAAGCCCAAAGGCATAACCCCGAAGCCCAAAGCCTATGGGACTAACCTTAAAGCCCAAAGTTTGAAGGCCAAAACCAAAAATCTGAAGGTCAAAAGCCTAAGGCCAAATTCCAAAGCACCAAGGCACATACCCTAAGCCCATAGCCCAAACCTCGATGCTCGAAGCCTAAAGGCCTAAGCCCGACGGCAAAGACCCTATCCCATAGACCAAAACCCGAAACCAAAAGCCAAAAGTCCCAAGCCTTAAGCCCAATGCACGAACTCCAAAGCTCGAAGCTCGATTACCTATTGCTCAAGCTCAAAGCACAAAGCTCAAAGCCCGAAGCTCTAAGCCAGACGCTCGAAGCCCAAAGGCCCAAGCCTAAAGCCTCAAGCCCAAAGCTCAAACCTCGTAGGCTTAAGCCTGAAGCCTTAAGCCCATTGCGCAAAGGCCGAAGGCTGAAGCACGAAGCCTGAAGGCACAAGCCTAAATTCGAAGCCTAAAGGCCCAAGGTCGAAGCTCGAATTTCAAGGATTGAATGCCCAAGCTAGAAGACCGAAGTCTGTTGGCACAAGCTTCAGTCCCTAGGCCTGAAGCCCGAAGACTTAATTCCAAAGCTCAAAGTTCAACATTCAAATGCGCTTTCTCGAAGCTTGAAGCCTGAAGCTTGAAGCCTGAAGCCCATTGTTGACGTAAGATGTAGGGGATCCCAAGGAACACCGAAAAAGAAAGAGAGTCCCAGGAGACGGCGGTGTGCAGAGGGGTGAGCCTGTTAAAAGAAGCTTAAGGAAGGGAGAAAGAGAGTTCGGGGCATCCAGAAGAACACACAGAGATTTAAGGTAATTCAGGGAGGAAATCTGCTACGTCCACCGAGTGATCAACGAAGAAGGTTTACTGATGGAAGAAAGTAGCCGCGAAGGCTAATACAGTGCTTCTGAGAGAGAAAGGAAAAAGGCCAGAGCTCCTCAATTGGGGCTCTAATACAATGAAGGTGGAAGAAGCTGGGAAGTTGCTTGCACCCTCGATGTTCTTCTGATTTCTGATCTTTTGTCCTCTCTCCCATCAGTCCCTTGCCTGGAGGCTATTCCAGGGTATTTTTGGGCGATCTTTATCCTGATTTTTTGAGAAAAAGGAGGTGGACAAGCTCTGGGTTCGCGTCGCTTGCCGGCCGCCGGAAGGACTGGAAGTCGCGATAGAAGGGTGCAATCTTTTAATATTGGTACTTCTTCTGGGGATCCGTGACGGCTGGGGCATGTGGATCCTTGGTTTGTAGGTCTGAAGAAAGTGCTTTGTACGAGGAACGATGCGGTTGGGCCCGACTGATTGTGACTGGCACTGCTTCGTAATGTCATGCTCGGCGTTACCAAGGATAATCCTAGTTCATCGTGGATGAGGCTAAGTTGACCCTCGTGGCCGAGGTTTGACCTGGTCAGGGACTTGAGAATAGAAAGAGAAGTTAGTAAATAAATGAAAAGGCTGGGAGCCAGCCAGGCGCCACGTGTACGGCCGAGATGCAGCGCAAGAACCACGTGTTAACATCAGCGCCCCGCATTGTTAGGGCGCGAATATTAATATGGGTCCTAGAATGCGAACCATCGCGATGGTGGACGCGTTGCCTGAGGCCTGTCTAGGATAAGATGGGGGCGGCGTGCGCCGATTCGTATCCCCTCCCTTTGTCTCCTGAAAATTCCTACAAGAGAATTTGTTAGAGAAATGGCGAGAAGATGAAGTGGATGACCTTAGCAAGCTTTTCAAAGAAGAGAGCCGGTCTGTCTCCGGCTGATCTTCCTCCTCCCGAAAAGAGAAGGCTTTTGGGACCCTCTGAAGGGTCACCGAAATTGGCGACGGCGGAACTTGGTGTAGTGCCCTTATCGAAAGAAGTGGGAGCCAGGGCGATAGAGTCGGGGTCGAATGCTTCGGCGACCAGGGCATCTGCTGTCCTGGCGCAGGCGCTGAAGTTGGCGCAGGCGCTGAAGTTAGCGCAGGAGTCGACGAGCACAGAGGTGGTGGTCGTGTCCGATTCTCCGGTCAAAATCGCCTCCGAAGGCTAGAGAAATAAAGGAGGTGGACTTGCTGACTGGAGCACCTGCTGGAGAGAGGCTGGCGCCGGGGAAGATCTTGCTCAGAGATGAGGAGATTGAGCGGCTCCTTCCTAGGCTTGGAGCCCCTGAAGGGGGCGTGAAGAAGTCACCCCTTTTGGTTTGTGGTGCTGCTTCCCTTGGCACCTTAATCCCTCCTCCTGAGAAGAAAAAGGAAGCTTCTCCCTTCTCTTCTTCCAGTGAGCCCCCGAAATGATGAGGAAAAGGAAGAGAAGGAGAGGAAAGAAGGAGGCAGTAAGATGGAGGAGGTGACTAAGGGGCAAAGGGAAGTGCCCTCCCGGATTGCTCCTGAAAGCGCCCTTGGTATTGAAGAGCCAGGAGGTAAGATGGAGGAAGCGATTAAGGAGAAGAGAATGGCCCCCCAATCTACCTCCAGTATTGTTCATGGCGTTGAAGGGTCATGGAGTGTGCTGGGGGAAAGGTTATTTGAAATAAGCAGGGAAGAGGAGAAGATTCTGGGGAATACCTCCAAGGTTCTGGAGCTAGTGAGGTCTCTGAAGGGCAAGGAGGAGGGGGAGGCTTGCCATCTTCAGAGGATAAAGAAGTTAGAGGGCGCTTTGTTGCAAGTCACAAAGCGCTCTCAAAGTGATCATAGGGAGGAGCTAGGGAAGCTATACAAACTAGAAGACAAGTTGGCTTCCCTAGCTCTGAGTAATGCCGAATGGGCCAATAAGAGTGAGGTTGCAAGGGGAGAGTTCCATCGCAGCCTATCGGACGTGAGCCAGGCCCATTCTGCTCATGTCAAAGACCTCCAAAAAAGAATAAAGGAGTTGGATAATGAGAGGGAGGCTTTGAAAGAGGAGAGGATTTGGCTAAGGGATGAGCTAGCCAAGGCCAGGGGGGTGTCACTGGAGGCGAGGGAGGCAACCTCTAAAGCTCGTCGCAGGGAGGAGTTGCTGAAGTCTGAAATTCACTCCCTACGAGCTCTGGTGGAGAACAGCTCTGGATGGCGGGGATGACGTATGAAGGATCTAGAAGAAGCGGTGAGGAGGGCGGTGAAGATTGTCAGTGCCTCGCCGGTGGGTCATCATGTGAAGAATCAGGCGGCTTTTGACA
The DNA here is from genome assembly GCA_002786265.1 of Apostasia shenzhenica. NCBI lineage: Eukaryota > Viridiplantae > Streptophyta > Magnoliopsida > Asparagales > Orchidaceae > Apostasia > Apostasia shenzhenica. The sequence goes on from KZ453444.1 coordinate 6,646, forward strand.
TTCTCCTGCAGACATTGGTCGATGTAAGCATTTTGAACCAGGAGAATATCAAAGGTCCTACGGTTCTTCCCTTCTGTGGTCCTAATGGACCAGATAGGTTCTTCGACGTTGGGAATTACTGTCCGGAGGAGGTTCCTCCATCAAGGTCCTATGTTGGCTAGGGATATCAATTGTCTCCCCGCAGTAGGAGTCCTGAAGAGGGCCAAATCACCCCCCTTGAGGCCAGATGGTTAGGCCAGGGTGATCCTTCTGAAGCCCAGAAGCAAGATCAACCAGGGAGCCAGAAGTGACTTGCCTCCACCCTCAGATAGCTTCTCAGCCTAATCATCAACACCTATGTTTGACGGAACTATTGTCGAGGGGCGGAGTCCTAGCAGCTTCTTAGGGTGATCTGCTGCCTGGTGTCAGGAGAGTAATAGATTGTTCTCCGGGAAGGGGGTTCCCTTGGGCCTGAGGTCAATACCATTACTCTAGGAATAAGTTCTAAAGCCTTGTATTTTCTTTATTTTTCCTGTACTCATGAGAGAAACATGTAAGAATAGAGAAAATGAAATTGTAACAAGTTTTATCATTAATGGAATGTATTTCTCTTTCAAAAACTTGTCTTGGATGAATTCTGTTTGTGTTGCCTCTTTTCTTTTGTGTTTGAAAAAGGTGCTACGAAGTTGGAAAAACTAGCATAAGAATTCATAAGTGAAAGTATAAAACCAATGATAAATTCTAAGTAAAAAGAAAAATTACTATCATCGTGCATGATTATGAAATGTCGGGCCATAATGATAATAACCACCGCTTCAGAATATCGTATACAATTATGAACCATCGCGAATGACATACGATGAAATAGGAGGAAGCGACGCTTCAGAAACTGCGCGTCGCTTCGAGTTCTGAACCTGTCAGAAAGTGCGGACGGTCTAATCGTGTCCGCGCCCTGATCGAAGAGATCAGATAGCTAGAAGACGAAAGGATGTAGTTGTCTCCCATAAAGGGTTTCCCCAAGGGGCAACTAGAATACTTGTCCGCCTTCGAACCCTAAAGAGAGGAGAAGAGATTTCGCCCTGTTCGTCACGAAATCAAGCCATGGGAGAAGGAGAGATTGAGTGGGCTGAGCTGGCCGGTTAGTTCTTTAAGGATACTAGCTACCAGGAGAGTCTCCTGATGGAGCACGAAGTGCTCAATGTAACTAGGGGGTTTAGAGGAAACCCTGACTTGACGATTATCCCTCCTACCGCTGACTTCCGACCGAACAGCCCACCTGAGGAGGCGATATGCGTGTACCGGGCACAGGTGGAGTACGACTTAATGCTACCGCCGCAACTGGAGTTCAAGGAGATTCTAAACTCCTTTCAGCTTGTTCCGGCGCAACTTTCCCCCAACGCCATTGCCTACGTGTATTCCTTCCTGAAACTGCTGTAGGCTCAAGGAATACCATGGACTCTGACATTGTTCAGGAGTCTGTTTAGTTGGATAGTGGTGCCAGGGTATGGAGGGTGTTTGGCCTTGAGGTTGAAGATGAGGAAGGAGATGTTCTCAGAAGCGAGTAGTTCTCGCTCCGACTAAGCACTTGTATGCACTTTACTGCATTCCAAGGCCGAATTCCAACCCTACAATGAGTGCTTCATATTCTGCTTGATTATTATTAGCTTTAAACTGAAAAGTTACTGCTCGATGTAAGGTGACTCCCATGGGACTGGTCAGAAGAATTTTGACCCCTTGAGATTGAAATCCAGACACACCATCGACGTGAAGAGACCAGGGTATGGCCTTGCTTTTAGCGGGTGGTGGCTCTGAAGTGGAAAGTTCAGCAATGAAATCGGCTAGGGCCTGAGCCTTGATCGCCATCCACAAAGTATATTTAATATCGAATTTGCCAAGTTTGATGGACCACTTGAGAAGTTTGTCTGGGACTTTGGGAGTGTCCAATATCTTTAGAAGGGGTTGATCAGTGACCACCTGGATAGTATGCGACTGGAAGTATAGATGCAACTTCCTTGCAGCTATCAGAAGAGCAAGAGTGGGCTTTTCCAGTGTAAGGTAACGAGTCTCAATATCTAGGAGTATATGAATGGCGTAGAAGATAGAACATTGGATCCTCTTATCATCGTTTATGAGGACAACCAAGACTGCTATGTTGGACACACCCAAGTAGAGAGACTAAACCTCACCTGTCTTAGGTGCCACTAGCATTGGCACTGTGGGCAAGTATTTCTTCAATTCTGTGAAGGCAGCTTTACATTCATTAGTCTATTGGCCTCTCTTGATGTTGTGAAGACACCAAAAGAATGGTAAACATCGATCCTGGGCCATGGCAGTAAACCTTCCTAGGTTGTTGACTCGTCTTGCCAGCTTCTGAATCTCCTTCAATGATTGGGTGGAGGGCATGCTTAGGACCGCCTATATTTTGTCTGGGTTAGCCTTTATTCCTCTGGCAGAAATGAGATAACCCAAGAACTTTCCTGATGATGTGTCGAAGAAGCATTTGGAAGGGTTGAGGTTAAGGTTATATCTCCAGAGAGTGTCGAAAGTTTCTTTGAGGTCGGCGAGATGTTCCTCCATGCTTCAACTTTTTACCAGGATGTCGTCAACATATGCTTCAAGATTTCTCCCCCTTTGGGCTCTGAACACAGCGTCAATCATGAGCTGATAAGTAGTACCGGCATTCTTGAGACCAAAGGGCATGACGTTGGAGCAGTATGTACTGAAGTCAGTGGTGAAGCCAATTTTTTCTTCTTCTTTGGTCATTAGGATTTGATGATATCTAGAGAAAGCATCTAAGAAACTCATGACCTCATACCCAAAGGTACGATCCACCATCGTATCAATGCGTGGCAGAGGATATGTATCTTTGGGACAAGTTTGATTAAGTGCTCAAAAGTCTACACACATCCTTCATTTTTTGTTGGCTTTCTTTACCATAACAACATTGGTAAGCCACTGTGGGTATTGGATTTTCCTGTCTTTAATAGTTTATTCACTTCCTCCTCAATGGCGTTGTCTTTCTCCAGCCATGACTTTCTTCTTTTGTTTTGTGGGAGTGGCATCAGCAGACACATTCAAGTAATGTTCGTAGATAGCTCTGTCAACTCTTAAGATATCTTCAAGGGACCAAGAAAAAATGTCTATGTACTCAGAAAGCAAGGCAGTGATATCTGCTTGCTACTTCTCATTCATAGAGAGAGATAAATTTATAACTTTAGAAGAATTTTCTCTCCCAAAAGGTATATTAACGACTCCTTCCTGTGGTACAATAGATTCAAGTGACAATACTGCTGGATATAGGGAACTTCGTGCAGAGGTGTGGCGTGGAGATCACCATCCTGAAGAAGTTGAGAGTTATTCTTCCGAGGATGGCGTTATAGCTGACTTGGCTCTGATGATGGCGAGTTCATCATACTCATAGCAAGGCCATTATCATCACAGAAGGAAACTGGCAGAGAGATGAATCCCAACAGCTGAACCCTCTCTCCAGAGAAACCCAACAGATTGATTCCTACATAGAGGAGGTTCGCTTCCTTGAGCCCCATCCGAAGGAGGGCGAATTCAAACAGGACATTGACTGCACTTCCTGAATTGAGAAGCACCCATCGAACATCAAAATTGGTGATGCGGGTAGTGACCACTATCAGGTCATTGTGAGGATTTCCTTGATAAGGGAGGCCTTTATGACAGAAAGTGAGCAGGATAGAGGAAGAAGGCTGATGTGATCAACACTAAAGATGACGTTGATCATTCTTACAACAGGAGAGTAGAACCACATAGGCTGACTAGGGCCTGCCAGTGGTAAAGCCTTGATTGGAGCCCCCACATCTTCTGGGGCCTTACCCTTCTATGTAGCATTGAATTTAGGGGTCATTAGCATGAATTCTTCGAGCTTGCCCTGATCCACCAACTTGTTGAGCAAGGCCTTTAATGCACAGCACTTGTGAATCACGTGCTCGTAGTTCTCATGGAACTCATAGTAGTTTTTCGGATCCAGTCCGGCCAGCGGTGTTGGTTTTGGTCCTACATGGCGAACCCAGCCTTACTTCACAACTGCTGCGTAAACCTCGGTAAGCAGTCGAGAAAAGAAGTGCTTTGGTTTATGAGTTCGACGTGGTGGCCTATCATCCCTACCAGGATTCTTTCCCCTATGGTTCATCGTGGATGATGATTCGTCGCTCCAATAAATGTCGGCTTCTTTTCCCTCCTGGCTCCAAAAATGTCGGAAAGAGAAGCCTCAGTGTCTTCCCACAACACAAACTGGCTGACTCTGGCTACCAGCACTGGGTAGCTCTGAGGCTTGGCTAGGTGTTAGTACTTGGACAAATCCCTGCTCTTGAGACCCCTCCGGCAATTATGCATGGCCACCGCGAGGTCGACGTTCTTTACTTTTGCTGCCACAGCAAAGAAACAATAGGTGTAATCTCGTAGACTTTTTTTTTCGCCTTGCTTGATGTTGACGAGTACCATGTCGGAGACGACCATTTACGTTCGGCCGACGAAGCGGGCGATCAGCTCCCACTTTAGATGCTTGTAGGAGCAAATGTGACCCCTGGAAGCTTAATGAACCAGCTAAATGCCACCCCCTTTAGAGTATCGGCCAAGAGGTGGCATTTGGTGGCTTCGTCAGGCTGATGATAGCGGACAACAGCCTCAAACCCTTGAACATGCTCACGGGGATTGATAGTACCCCTGTAGGCTTCAAGTCGAGGTGGCCTGAAGTCTTCTAGGATTGGGGCCTGCCGGGTAGCATGTGAAAAAGGGGTCAAGTCCGTATTGGAGGGCCTAAGCGCCTGGGAAGAGGTGATTCTACCCAGTGAGGAAAGGAGGAAAAGCTGAGGGCAAGAAGACAGGCTGTGGAAACGGGCATAGTGGAAGAGGATTTTGATGAACTCCCTACGGAGGGAAGGGGCGTCTAGGTAGCTGAGAAGAACCTGATGACTGAATGGAGAGTGCCCGACCGACTGAAGATGTGAAGTGTGTGAATATGAGTTTTATTTTAAATAATAATAATATATTATATATATATATATATATATATAAATAGATATATGTATATATAT
>KZ453449.1:0-14049 GCA_002786265.1 Apostasia shenzhenica
TATTAATGAACAATTATGGGTAGAACAATTTGCTGAAAAACTTAACGAAAAAGTATCCTTTACAGGTATAAATAGCACAATGAAAACTATAAAATATGTTAAAAATATTACATTATTAGCACAAGCAGAAGAAAACTATATCTCTCTATTTTCTCCACAAATTTACATATATAAAGATTTTTCTTGTGATATGATAATCGGTATAGATGTTCTCAATCAATACCTACATTTAACTATTCATACTACTTATTATATTTTTACAATACAGCAGAAACCTATTAAAATTCTTCGAATATTTAATCATTTAAAATTAATACGAATGAATTATAAACCAGAACTTTTATCAATAACTGAAAATTTTAAATCACACTATTTAGAATCTTTATAAGAAGTTTTTTCTAATAATTCTCTATTATTAATTAATCGTAGTCTATATTATTGTACATTAACTCCATTAGATGAAAAGAAAATCATAAGAATTAAACCTTTAGTATATTCAAAAATAGATACAGAGGAAATTTCAAAAATAATTAGTAGAATTAAAAAAATTAAGATTAATAGAAAATGCTACTGGACCTCATTCTTCTCCAGCATTCATGGTAAGAAATCATGCTGAAGAAAAATGAGGAAAAGCCAGAATGGTCATAAATTATAAAAAACTTAATGATAATTTAAAATTTGATGGCTTTTTCATTCCTAGTACAGAAAATATTTTAAAAAATATAAGTGAATCAAAATGGTTTAGCAAATTTGATGTTAAATCCGGATTTTGGCAAATAAAAATAAAAGATAATAATTCAAAAGAGTTAACTATTTTTCTACTCCTTTTGAATATTTTCAATAGACTGTAATGTCATTTGGATTAAAAAATGCCCTTCAAATTTTTAAAAAATGGATGAATTCTATTTTCTCTCCTTATAATCATTTCATACTTGTTTACATTGATGACATTCTTGTTTACTCATCTTCTTATGAGCAACATTTACAACATCTAGATGTTGCAAAAATATTGTTTTTACAGCATGATATTATTTTAGGTAAAAATAAAATAGAACTCTGTAAACAAACAATTGAATATTTAGGAAAAATTATCGACCAAGGTAAACTACAATTACAAGAACATATAATAATTAAAATTAAAAAATTTCCCGATATATTTGAAACAGCAAAACAACTACAAAGTTTTTTAGGAATATTAAATTATGGCAGAAAATTTATTCCTACACTAAATCAGCATACAAAAAATTTACAAGACAAATTAAATTCTATCAATAAACAATATAAAAAAGACAGAAAAAATCATAACCAGATGGTACACTGAGAAAATTAAAATTAAACTTAATGACATTGAACAACAAGAAATAAAATATTTAAAAAATCTGATAATAAAAATACTAAAAATAATAATTCTAACAAAAGACGATCAATTACTTTTATATACAGATGCCAGTAATCTGTATTGGGCTGGCGTTCTAGTTACTATTCAAAAAGACATTGTTAAATACACATCATGTAAAGTTTCAAAACCTGAAATAAATTATTCAACATATGAAAAAGAATTTATTGTCATTCTAAAATCTGTAACTAATTTTAAATTTTTGCTTTAACAAGATCTTTTCAAATTATTACTGATAATAAAGGTTTATATCATTATATTAAAAATAACAAATATGATAATAATAGCAGAAGAATTCGATGGTTATTACTTCTTGATGAATATTCTTGTACAATTTCTTTCAACCCTGGTTTTACTAATCTATTAGCTGATTTTTTAACTCGAGAAAATATTCCATCATAACAATTTTATATTTGCAAGAAATAATATACTTTTATATATATTTGCAGGAGACCATGGATAAAAGAGATAAATCCTGAAAAGAAAAATTATTAACTCCTTATATATCTCAACCACCATCTCGAATATATACTACACCTACGTCAAGGGTATATCAAAAAAATATTGCCTTTAAAGAAGGAACAATTACAATAAATTGTCTTGATAAATATAATCAGCAAGTTATATTTACATTGGTCGGAAGTACTAGTAACTATAAAACAGACATCCCGATGACTCCTAAAACCTATAGTATAATAAATAATCTTTGGAAGATAATAGGAGGATTACAACATAATCTTTCTTTAATTTATACTTTAAGAGAAATAGTTTCTCATATCTACTATTTAGAACATACTTTATATAATACTACTCAAAAACTTCAGAATAAAGAAGATTTCTCACATCATCTACTTCAGAAATGTGAAGAATATACTTCTGAAGAATTTGATAATTTATATCCAATATTAGAACTTATATATAAACATAAAAATATAAATTCACCATATATGAAAAAAGCCAAGAGGAAGAATTATTTCAACAAAGTCATGACTCTTTTACCAAAAGATCTACGAACACAAATTTTGGACAATATTTATGAAGACAGAGCTCTTCCGTATTTAGTCAACAACTCTTTAATACGACTACCAGATCTACGGCAAAGAATATTTTCAGCATTTACACCTGGTATGGAAAAACCAATTAAACTTAGTATTGTTCGAAAGTTAATCATGGACACTCATCATTTTGAAGAATAGAGAGGACTGCCTCAGATCATCAAAATAATTATAGCAGCTACAGATACATATGATCGCATTCTCGAGTTTGAGATTATTTCAACTTTTACGGAACCATATCAATATCATGTTTTCCCGGCGTATCAAATATAGAAGCTTACACGACAAAAAACAAGAGGACAACCTCAGTTAAAGGAATTCTTCGGATATTCATGGGATCATGAGCAGCAGTTAAATTTATCAGAACTCTTGTCGGAATATCAAAATCGACATAAATATAAAGTTCTCAGTAATGGACGGATATTGAATCTAATATTACTACATTAGATTTTAGATGGGGACCTCAGACTGAACAAATTGTGACAGAATTACAACTGGGCAATTCTCCAATAGCTACTCCAAATAATGTTTCTATTTAATCAGACTAAAACGACTTATCAATAATATATGTCATAAAGTAAGAAGTTGTATAAAATTCTACAGACAGTCAAAATCAATCCACTCAGTCCACTCAGTCAAGATTCTCCACTCAGACCAGACTCAGACACGTCAAAGATCAAGATTCACAACTTCGAGCAGCAGCAGCAGCAGAGCAGAGAGCAGATAGACTATTTCTCGGATTTTTCCGATGCCCTCCACAGGTTGGAGGCTATCGATTTATATAGCCGACTAAAGTCAGACGAATATTTTTGGACTTGACATAAAGACAAGCATTATACATGCATTATTTTTGATTTGACACAAAGACATACATTATTGTATAAAATAGACATAAAATGTATGTATTTTAATTCCTGAATTATTTTATTAAATGTATAATATCATTTCTTTTCTGCTAATGAAATATTATTATTTATTAAATTAGATTTTATATGAGATATAGAGGCACCTGTATCAATTAATGCTTTTACAGAAATAGTGGTTTCCTGAAAACCAATTAATACTTGAATAATACTTAAATCTACTTTTGTAGCAGTTGCAATGAACTTGAAGTACTGGGCATATGAGGAGAATTTTGCAAATTTTCGTCTTGATGTAAATCCTTTATTTGTAATTTTAGTTTTGATAATGTTAATGCCTTTGTTTGGTTTTCCATATCCAATTAATAATCTTCCTTCAGTAAGGTATAATTGTTTCATAGGTGGTTTTTTATTTAAGTGTTGTTTTCTTAATTCTTCTAAATTTAATTTCCATTCAATAGGTAACTGTATATCATTATTTGTTAATTGTTTAGGATAAATTATTGCTGAATATTGATTATGTAAATCATCCAATCTTATATCAGAAGGAATGAGTTTAATTTCTACAATATTTGTTTCAGAGAAGTGGCCCAATAATATCCTGAAAAATGTTTATATATTGATTTTATATTAAAATTAATTAACATATAATGTGATGTATAATTAATTTTAATTAATTTTAATCTAAATTAAAATTGGTGAATGCATATAAGATTTTATATATATATCCACAAAAATAAGATTACACAGCTCTAGACAATTTTTATTCCTTACTAAAAAATCCTAAAAATTAAAAAAAAATCTTCCTATTACATAATAGACTCCATTTATCTTCCTTTAACCTTGATATATTGATATTGCGTATATAACGTTCAAGTATTTCTGTTTTTTATTTTTTGATTCTAGGGTAAATGTGATTATTTGGATACAACCTGGGAGGTATGAGTTAGGTATAACCTCGTGCACGATGTTAGTGAAACCTCCTGAAAGATGTTAGGCAGTGTGGATTTTTGGTGCAACGTGTATAACTAATCTTGAAGTTAGGTATTGGAATAATATGCAGTTGGTGGGCAAGTCCTAACGTGTTGGTGTGAGCTAGCTCTTCGTCGTGCCACGTGTTGGGTTCCATGAAAACATGCAAAAAATAATTGTGCCAAGTGTTGAGTTGTGTGAAAACATACAAAAGAATATTATATATATTCTATAATTCTGTCCTTTTCTCTCTCATTAACTCTTTCTGTGAATTCAGGTTCTCTGAAACTGAAGAAGCAGCCTAGCGGACAGGACGAACCTGAGTAAAGGAGATTTCAAGCTAATATTTATTTATTTCCTTGCTAATAGCAGATGCAAAGTAGGCAAATCTCATTCATATTAATATAAAAGAGATAGAGCTGTGAGTCCTTTACTTTATATGAAAAGAGTATGCATCTTTTTCGTTAAAGAAGTATGCATGAAATTCCTGATTTATAACTAAGTACTTATAACTGAAGAAATTCTGTGATTTGCTATATTATCTGAGTAAGATAATATTGCGGAGAGTGATTTGGAAGTCAAGTTTAGAGGGCTTATATTAAAGAAATGAACTGTAAAAAAAAAAGAAGATCGTTTTCAATTTTTCATCGTATAGATGTCTACCCAAACTGAAAAAGTGATGATGTTGATGCTGTAAGTCCATTTTACTATACGATATGGAACTTCACCTAATCCGGCTCGGATCACAAATAGAATGGATGACAAGAAGTACATATCCTTACTGGGTCAACTTACACTCGATAGAACAGGCTAAATCATATGCCGCCCCTTCGACTTAACAACGATGGATGCTCCAAGTTGAAATGAATGTCCCGGGTGCCTCGATCAAGGACGCTCCGTACAGTCGTTTCGAGGCCCAACAAAACCATAAACCCGGATAAAAGCTCACCAGAGCTATCGAAGGGGTTATCCTGACTCTGCCATCCTTATTCATGCTCTTTCTAAATGGATTATATCTAGCAAACGTCAATTAGAAAATTGTACTTATCTAATGATCTTGTAGTCATTTGATAGAGTGTACAGGAGTGTCTTTTCAATTTTGAGGTTTTTCCTTTTGCCACTTTGAGATCTTCTGGATTGTATTTATGAATTAACTTCATTTTTTAAATCATAATAACTACCTTATTCTGACTAACCTGCAAAAGTAAATGAACCTACGAATGTATCATTGTTGTGGAGACGAAACAATTAATATTTTCTGATAGGGTATGCCTATATCTCCCAAAATGGAGGATAATATTTATTATAAAGCAATTTTTCTTTCAATTAACTAATTTTAATTTTGATTTAATTAGATGTTTTGCTATGTCTAATAGAAAAATCTTAATTATTTTCAAAGTTAAAGACCCATTTATTGAAGCCTAAAACTTTTTAATTTCCTAATAAAAATGTGTATTTCTTTTATTTTCTTAGTATGCTTAATCAAAATTATTTTTTGCTGGATATATTAAAGTAATATTTATAAAAAATTAAAATTTATATATCACTCCATTTGATTGATGGAATGACTAGTTACAGCCGGTAATAATAAAATAAATTAATAGTACTTATTATCGTAAATATAATAATATTGAATAAATAATAATAATTATAAATTATATAAATTTTTAAAATATTAATATTCTAAATAATATTAACATTTGAATTATATGCACCAAAAAACCATTACAAATCTACTTAAATGGCCCATTAACGTGCAATTTATTTAATGGGCCTGGGCCTTTTCTTAAACGGATCCACAAAAAAATCTATAAGAATTTTAATCAAAATTTATTTCATAATTTATTTTAATTGGCCTGGGCCTTTCTTATGTCATAAAATTTAATCAACTATAAACTTTCGGCTTGAAACTTCCATTAAAAAAATTCTATTATTCCATTTCCGACTCGGAATATAAATTAATTTAAAATGATTCAACAGTTGAGAATCTTTAATTACAACCCTAATCATGATTTATTCTACACACATCCTTTGCCATGATCAGAATGCCTGGATATTATCATCTACATAATTTAAGTGCTTTGACCATCTAACATCAATGTGAAAATCGAATTATTGATTAATTTAACATTAAAATAGAACCAAATAAAAGCTCTTAGCCTAAAATTAACTGCTTAGCCATTTAAAAGGAGATTAAAATTTAGTTGTTTAATATAATTGAAATAAAAAACTATTTGCTCGTGTACTACATACATACATACATATATAATATATGAAATATTAAAGTAAATTTTAATCCGGCAAAACACGGAAAGAATAGTCGATACATAATTAGAACTCATTTTACACTCATAAATATACCTTTAAAAATTTGTAAAGCATCAGCCAATAGATAATATACAATGAGTAAGGACTGTTATTATACTGATATTAGAACTACTTTGTATCGCTGAAGTCCACAAAAATGAGAAAAATTATATTGATAACGTTAAAAGAATATACGAAATTTCAAATCACACATTAAATTCTATTTTATATGACACATGCAATTCTTACCTCTATGAAATACACAATCAATCAAACATAAAATTGATTATGTTATTCTTCATAAAAAAAAATAAAAGGTCGTATGACATCACGCTCCATAGATTGTATTCTATAATTATACGATAATATTATTAAGAATCCCATACAATTTACATCATAAATCACAAAAAAAAGAATTGCGATACATATATATGATAACCATAATAAATCTCAATGTACAAAGCAGACAAACAACAGGCTCCGTTGCACGACGCATATGAGTATATATATAATTATGTGGATGAATATTTTTTCAATCATAACAATAAAAAAATCTCTAATGAAATGTGTAAGCTAATTGATTGACGCACATTATCTATTTATCCAATTTTATTTATTCCAGAGCAAGAAAAAGAAAGGCACACCAAGGAAAATAGGCGGTTAAAAATTAACTGCTTCACACGGTTTAGCGGATGAAAGACAAAATTTAATACAAACTACATTAGCCCAAATATTCGGATTCATGCTCATAAATCTGAATTCATTTAGAAAACAATGAAACGACTTACAAGCCACGAAAGCAAAACCATCGAAAAAGGTGTTCGACTCGCGAAAATCGCTTGTGTTCTTTTCTCAAATTTAGCACAAACATATCTTGGGGATAAAATTATGCGTATTTCTTAAGCTAAAATTAAGTAGCATACATTAAATCTGATAAAATCAAAAATTTTAAAGAATAATAATAAATCATCTTTTTAACTCATAACCACCATCCAACTAATATCATCAAATTTGATATATATCAATCGTGAAAATTTTAAATTAATGAATATTCAGATAAATCTACTAAACAATTTGAAATAAAATATTTTTTCATTTTACTTTATTATTAAAACTTTATGTAATCATTTATTAATTTGAGATTTTATTGTGAGATGAGGTGATTTCTCAAATTACATATTCATCCAAAAAAAATAAATGTAAGTTAGTAGATCAAAAACAGTTTCAAGCCACTTTTTTATCCCAAACAAAATTAAGTCTTAAAACTGCCCTCATTATCTGGAATCACTTCAAACTTTGAACTCCGATTCATTATTTATTTTGAATCTGAATTCGCTATCAAACAGGTTCCAATATAGCTTAGACAATCTGCCATAGTGGTTGCGCTTTTATTTTTTTTTAAAAAAAATGTCACACACCGTCGGATTGCGCGAGGACCCAAAACATGGACTAAAATAGTAACTATTTAAAGAAATAAACAATAAAATAATTATTTTAAATTATTTTACACAATCTTAATACTAAAAAATAAATTTACTTCCATACTCAAGAATTTTCAATAACAATATTAAACTATTTCATATCTTAGATCAAAATCCTCATTGAATATCTTAGTCTAGATATGTGAAATAAAAAATCGATATTTTATTTTAAATTATTGGTATATAAAGCTTAACAATAATATTTTTTATATTAATATTTGTATTAAAATAATTAAAAATATTATTTTTTATGATATTGTTTTTAAATTAGTAATAAATTTTGGTCCTATTTTGATCCTGTTTTAGATCATCGGCCACACAGACTAAACATAGCCCACGCTTCACCTTGAATTGGCTCTCCCAGAAACTTGGCCCCACACCATGTAAACGCTGAAGTCCAAGCTCAGCATGAGGAAAAAATCTTGATATTTTGATTTCAAGGTACAATAAATTATGACCAACGAAAGTCCGGCGGTGTCGCAATTGGTCGGCCCCTGAAACGAAGCCTTACCGGCAGCCAGGTGAGCTTACCTCACGCAACTCCGGCCGAAGCACTGCCCCTTACACTTCAAAAGGCCCACTTGCCTATTGAGCCAATTCTTTTTTTTTTAAGTCTGCCGTAACGATGCTTAAATAACTGAACAATTATGACAACTATAATTAATATTGAAAATATTTAATATCTAAAAATAAGGTTTATCTAGTTACTAAAAATTCCCCAATAAAAAATTTTAAATTTTAAATATAATTGAAAAGTGCTACAAAAAAAAATTTTAATTACTTTTATCATAATCAAAAATAAATTAAATTATTCACGCATCCTCACATGATTACGAATATAACAAATATAACTCGATTATCACTCATGGGAGATAAATAAGCTTCATCAAATGAATCAGCACTAAAAATAAATTTCGACAATTTTCAGTTGAATTTCTTTACAATTTATAACAAAGAGTATCGCTTATATACTTTATAATATGATAGAGTTTCTACAATGCACGAACTAAAATTATAATTAATTTTCTATCTTTTCACACATTAAATGATAATTAGATCTACAAATTGTGAGAAAATTGATTAATCAATATGCTAATTACAAGTTAGAGCAAGTCCTAGAAATAAATAATTTGCGGGTTAATCCATTAAGCCTTTATGAATTGACTATTTTGAATCACAAAATTCATAAATCTCAACAAATCAATTTATTCTAGCTCCACAAAAAATATTTACATGAGATTACAGTGATTCTCCTTGTGAACAGAAATTTTTTATGTATTGAATAAAAGTGACAAAAATACCTTTTTTATATTCTTATTAATTTTCAAAAATTATGCCATTAAGGCTTTTGAGGATGGGATTAAAAAACTGCCCCTTGATGACCGCGCCACGCGACGCCTCTGCGAGCTCTCGGTGCGTTGCGCACCCCTCAGAAGCCAGCGCAGTCCCCTGGAGCTCGGGTCCGCGCTGCGCGACTACGCACCAACTCTGTCAAACGGACGTTGCGTTTCTTCCAGCCGCCGTGAACTCGTGCCATACCCTTTCGTGACTACTTACTGAGAGAAAATCGTAATTAAAAAATATTTAATTTTCATTTTATTTTATTTTAATTAAATAATAATATTGTAAAACGAAAATATTATATTGGAACCTGATTGAAAATTTTTTAAAAAATAAATTAAAGTCCTTATATAATTAATATAATATTATTAGTATAACATGTATATAGAATTTTTGTTGAAACTTTGTGATAAATAAATAAACTCTGATAGCGTCCTAATTAAATGAAAATTAATCACTTGAACTAAATAATAGGAAGTTAATAATTGCTATAAAGACAAAAATTAATTCTTATATATATGCGATGATAATTTTTATTTCATATTTTTACAAATTTTAATAATAAAATTAATTAGTTAAATTTACTTTTTTTAACGCAAATGCCCTTCCATCAGTCGGCACGTTCCAAAGTAGAGCCGCGCAGGCGAAAAGGAAGCTGGATAAAATCTTAATAAAAAACCCCGAAAAAATTACAATTGGGTCCTAAAGCATACCCCCGTTCATTAGGTCAGAGATGAAAAGCTCATATAGCCCCCATTTCCACCCCAAAAAATGTTAAAAAGTTGCGTCCGTTTGAAACTGTTTCATATTACAAAATATTTCCTTAACTAAAATATTATTTACATATACTTCTATTTGTCTAGGAGTTATCTTTTATTAATTTATTTTAAATTATGAATATTTGAATAGTAATAACTGATGTAATGGAATTTATTATTTGCACTTCAGTACCTGATTTTATATAATTAATTTCATTACTCATAGTAGAAAGCCTCATCAGAAAAAGGAGCCGTGGTATTTTCGCTCGGTCAATTTTTACTTTAAGAAAATCTTTGTTCATTTACTTGTTTCTTGCCACAATATTTACAACTAATATTTAAACAATTTCAGAATCAATAAAAAGAATATGAGATATTAGATTACATTAATCCATTGCATTTTATAACCAGCATAACCAAATAATCAAAACTAAATCAAATAAATTAAAACTGTTTTCTATTTTATAGAAATTAAGTAAACTGTTGCATGAACAATAGTATTGTAAAATCAAACACTTAAACTACTGAAATATTAACCGAAATTCTTCCTTAATTTACACAATTTAAACTGAAATTTGACGAAGATATGAAAGGAGGACCCAAGTGCGTGAATAGTAGTAGTAAACCCTGGTGGACCACGTGAAATAGTTAAGAACCTGTGTCGAACAGAAGATCACCCATAGGAGTCTGAATGTTAAAATTACCCCGAAAGCACAGATTGGCTGTAATAATCGTGAAAATGACACGCCCGCGCTGCAGCTATTCTGTCCCCCCTTTCACCGACTACTAATTTACCCACACGCACACCAGAACCCGCAACCCACTCCCTCCTTTTTTTAAACCCATCTTGTGGTGGAGAGAGAGAGGGAAGACGACGAGCAGTCGGTGAGCTGTAAAACGTACCAGCATCGGAGAATGCGAAGAGCGGCGCCGCGACGGCGAGGAGAAATCGGTGGAGCTCCCTTGTGCGTGAAAACCTACGGGATGGTGGAAACGATCCGGCGACGACGCGGTGATTTCGTGGGGAGGAGAAACAAACAGCTTCGTCGTTTCGATCCCTATTTCCTTCCTGCCAATCGCCTTCTCGCGCACTTCAAGCCATGCAACTTCTCCCAGCTTCGTCCGCCAGCTCAAACACCCTACGTCTGTCTCCCTATCTGATTGTTTTGATTCATTTGATTATATTTGATTTACGAAAATATTCGGGCAGGTTTCAGGAATGCATCGATCCCGAAGGATTTGGAGTTCGCACACCGTTGTTCCTCCGCGACCAACCGCACTTCCGCGAAGAATCGTCCGGCGGAACAACGGAGCGGCGCGGTGGAGAGAAAACGGGCGAGAGGATAAAGCACGAACCGAGCCGGTGGCGGTGGATGGTACGCTGAAGAAGAGCAAGCGCGATACGACCGAGAGGTGACAGGATGATGCTGCGCCTGCAGGAGACCGAGAGATGCCACGCCAATGCTGCGTTTGTGGTCTCTTGAAGTGGTTTAGATCCGCAGTTGCTGGGGCGGCTGAATGGCGAGGCTGGAGTTGAGGAGGGAGAAGTCTGTGGGAGCGGAGAGAAGAGGCGAGCGCTCCCTCGGCTCGAGGGGCTCCCGCTGCGGCGGACTGGAGTGGTCCCCTGCTGCTGACGCAGAAGATTCGCCGAAAGCTCTTCGAGAGAGTGGATGACTTTATCGCCTAGGCGGGTCGCCGGAGGTCTTGAAACAATGGATGCAATGAGGCTTATGCATATCCTTCCCAGTGTAATCAACGGGTTAAATCTAAAATAATTAAAATACTTTTTCTTCTCTCTTCACTGGTTCGTTTTTCCCTTTTATTCTTTTTATTTTCCTTTATTTTTTCCTTTTTTGAGTTTGTTAGAAAGGAAAATGAACCTATGGTACCAGTTTTAATGATGATTTCTGAGCCTTTGTAGTTTTTATTTTTTTTTTTAGGATGATTACGCGTTAAATTGATAAAATAATGTTTTATATTGATTTTTTAAAAATACTATTAAAATAAATTATTAATATAATTTTAAAATGTTAATCATATAGAAATGATATATGATTAAGATTTAATTAACATATAATAAAATTATTTAAAAATAATATAAAACAATTGTTAATTTGCTCATGCAAACCGCCAAAGTAAGCTCTTAAAAAGTAACGAAAAATTAGTTAAATTAATCTTTAAATATGTAATCATAAAATTGACTATTAATTTAAAAACAAGTTTAAATGGATCTAGAATTAAAACTATAAATGAGTCAAATTGAGAATGTGCCTGTAAATTAGAAAAATGATGTGTAGTTTTTATAAATTTGGTGATAATGCATGATGTTAAATAAAAAAAAAAAAAAATTTTAAGTAATAATGTTAAATTAAAAAAATGATAATTTTTTAATCATTTGAATTACTAAAAATAAGTTGTGCTCTATTTTTTCCTTCTTCGGTGCCTGTCTTGAATGATCCGCCTGACCAGTGACAGAGTGAGAGATTTTGCCAACAGGTCTGTCAATTAAAGGATTATGTTAGACTCACTTTAAATGTTGTAGAACATCATTACTTTGATAGTAGTCAGAAGTCTACAAAATAAAAAACGTAATAATATGATAATTCTTGAAAAAACTATAACTCAATTTAATTACAATCTTAAAAAATAATTCAATCATGTCATACCGCTGTCACATCTTGTCACCTTCAAACCTATCCTTATATTTTATTGGTAGTTGCCCACACGGTAACAGAAAAATCTCTTGGCAAGGAAAACCATTTGATGTTCGATGATATTTAAATCCAGCCATAAAAAATAAAATTCGATTACAAGATTCACCTTATTTGCTCACTCCAGCAAAACATCGCGAATGATGATTATTACAATTTAAAAACTATACAAGAAATAGATGGGCAGCCTCCAAGCCCGCCATACCCGTGCCCCTTATTTCCCGTGCATTGATCAAGTGGAAAATATAAGAAGTCACTACAAAAAGACACCATCAGTCTTAAAGTACTGAGTATAAAACTCATACTGAAAAGAATATTTCATCCAGAACAATATCACGCAGATTAGCCTCAATCAAATTCATTATCAATCTCGATCACGATGTAGGAACACAGCTCTAAACATCGTGTATAATGTTACAGCAGATTCGAATATTCACACCTCTCAACCGGCTTCATGTTACCACACACAAAATAAGTTCATAATATTATTTACGGATTTTTATCAAAAATACGGAAATCACGAACACGGTGTTTGCACAAAATCCTGTAGCACAAAACCACGAAACGGCCACAATGCATACGCTGCACCGGACAAATCCTCACTACCAAAACATTCAGACCGTCAAAACCACCAATAATGTTCAAATTATCGCTTCTCCATAACCTATGGTGTATTGATTTTATCATCTAACATCGCGCAACATTCGATATTTTTAAGACAATACAGCACTCAAACCACATCAGTTCCACCAACACGATGCAAAGACCGATACCGATGTTCCTACCAAATATTGAGCCTCTTCAAAACAGCTCGGAGACGACGAATATGTCTAACATAAAATTATTTCCCACCAAACATTCGGAATGACGAATTGCTCATCCCAAACACTATGCTACCAAACATAGCGCCGACTTCAATCCCAAACAGTCTGTGCTTACACACTTCGGGGATGATGTTTGCTCAACCAAACATCGTGTTCAAACAAACATCGGGAGATGATTGCCCAACTCGCGATTCTGATTCTCGATGTATGGCCTCTTTGCCCAACTCACTGGAATGTTCTCAGTGACACCCATAAGTACCACATCATTAGCTCCACGCCCAATACTATCCTCAGCAGTAGCATTGTCTTATGTCATCATCATCTTTGCCAATACTACCCTCAGC
>KZ453452.1:0-18957 GCA_002786265.1 Apostasia shenzhenica
AGTAATATGTGTAGGATGTGAAATAAATTTAATTTTTAATATTAAATTTTATGTGTGATGTGATATGCCTGGTTAAAATTAAACCAGGTTAATTTTAAACTCCTAGACAAACGGGGCCGAAGTGATTCCAGTAAAGCTCAAATCAAGTTTAAATTTGAGCGAGCTTCGAGTTACGAGCTGGTTTCATAGCCCTAAGTAGGTACTATCGCCTTTTTTAACCCCAGAGTGTGAACATTTCAGCTAATTATCCGCCAACTATGCTTCGGATTTAAAATATGCAGTTAGGAGGACTTCCAACCCCCTCTCAATCTACCATTTTGTTTATAATGATTCCTTTTCAAGCCGTAAAATAGTTACTAATGAAATCTTTTGGAAAGTCGACTTAGGCTTAAATTATTTAAATGTAAAGCAGTACATCAAGTACGAGCCAACATTCCTGACTTATGATTACCAACGAAATCTTTTAACATTAGAAAAAGAGATAATTTGTGGGCGTAATGATAAAAAATTAATAATTTGTTTTAGTTAGTAGTTGAAACTAAACGACATTACTTTTATAATATCGAGTAGAAAATTAAATTTTTGAAAAGATTGGGGTATGCTAAGTCATTTGAAGAAAGATTTGAGAATTTTATAATAAATACTGTATCTTTACAAAAAGTATAAGCACACGGATCTCTTTAAAGTAATTTTGAGATTGTCGAGAATATGAAAAATTTTACATCTCAAAAATTTAAATTATCTACTTGATTATTTAGGGATTTGATAAGAATAGATTTAAAATTTGATCTAGTAATTACATAAAAGCAGTTTGGATCATTAGCTAGGAGCATTAGATTTTAAAAAAAATCAATTTATTTGTTAAATTTGAATTAAATTCAAAATTATTGTGTTCAAAACTTAACTCAAATTCGATTCAACACGAAATAGTTTCGCTGTCATTTGAGCTACAATTAGCTACAAATAGATTTTAAGTCGGATTAAATTTATTATATTTAAACTTTTTTTTTTAAAATTCATATACAAATTTATAAAACTACACACACATAATATAAAAGTTAATTTAGACTCGATTTCGGCTCAAAATAAATATTGACCTCTAGTCGAGCTCAAATTCAACTCATTTTTACTGACCTAGGCTCTGTTTGGCAATGGCCAAAAAAGTATGGCTAAAATTACCCATCAAGACATGTGCTGTCGCACGACCTCACCAAGCGCCTCGAAGTCGTCTACGACACGGTTTATGCCGCATGGATTTGACGCGACCATAAGACGCAAGAGCCGACTCGGACCATGCGGGCGAGATGAGCGAGCGGGCGAGGCCCGTTTCAGCATCGGGGTCGGCTGTCACGGCACAGGCGGAGATGCGTGCGGCGCGCCAAGGCGGCAATTTTCCGAGTGCTCGACCGCTACGCCCCCGACTATCCGCCAAGGACCGCACGACCAGCCGCCCAGAGCATGGCCCCGGCGTTCCGGCCTCGTTGCGCGTCGGCTTTGCGCATGAAGCGCACCCCACGCCCCGACGAGACGGTGCCCTGTCCGGCTTTCCGCCTGCTGTTGTCTACGCCTGACCTTCACCTCGCATTTCTATGAGCGCGCGGCGCATCGTCGGCTTACGTCCGTTCAGCTCGGAACCCGCCGTCACCGTGCAAGCTCTCGAGAAAAACATCCGCGAGGCCGTCTACAAGCTGGCGACCCGGCAAACTACGACGCGATCGTCTCCACCAAATCTCTGCGTGCCGACGGCCTCGCGTGCCGCTGCGGCTCTTGCGAAAGCATCAACGTGTCCGCATCATCGGCATCGACGTTCCCGGCTTCGCATTCCGACGACATGCGGAAGACCAAGGAACGTGCTCGCCGGCGCCATGCTCGCCTATGCCCGGCGAGGAGTCATGGCTGGACCGGTGGCAGCGCCCGAGAAGCCGAAGCGAGCGCCCGACTGTGGCGACTGGTCGGCGAGATGTTTCCGGCAGACCCCGTCGGCATCGGCGCCATGCGTGAGCGCTCGGCCTCGCCGCCGGCCCCGTCGTGCCGACGCGCGAATGCGCGAGCTCTATGCGGCCGCTGGACTTGCCACGGCGGTCGCGCCGATCCACCCCTTCATACAAAAGCGGAGTTTCGCGAGTTCGAGCAGCGGGCTTTCCCATCTCGGCTCGGCGCCGGTCGGCGTCGACGGCCACCGCGCCTGCTCGACCGGGATCGGCAAGGCCTGCGGCGTCCGCCCAGGAAGAAGGTCGACGCGGCGAAGAATCCGCTTACCTGCCCGCCATAGCGGGTGCGTTAGGCCGCCAACGATCAAAGGCCGCATCACCGTCTTCCGGCTACGAGGCTCCGAGCTGCTCGGAGCGCGGCTTCTACGTCGAGAGCGGCGCGAAGCGCTGCGCTTATGTCGGCACGGGCGTCCCGCGCAACCCCCTGTCCGAGAGCGACCGCAATGGCTCGAGCCCGCGGTATCCCCGGGAACTATCGCGCCCTCGCTCGAGCCAGGACGTGCGGCGATGAGGAATGCGCAGCCGACCTCGCCATCGCACGACCCCGCTTGGTGCCAGAAGTCCAAGGCGAAAAGCATTCCCTCCGCTCTACTTCACCAACCTCACTCTCAGCGCACTGCCCCTGTTCGCGTGATGGGCGCCGCGTTCGCTGGCGCAGTCGTCAACGCGGCCGATCGCCTCCAAGATCTGCGCTTCGACGAGATGACCGCCTCTTCGCAGGCTCGCAGCGCGCCATACGGCCGGCGTCTGGCAGGTGACCCGTCGATCCCGAACTTCCGCGCGAAATACCAGAAGGCGCTCGACAGTCCAGCAAGCGGCGGCTGCCGAGACTGCAGATCTCGAGGCGCGCACTGATGCTGTCCTCGATCACGTACAGGGCAGGGGCTATTGGGGCGCGGTCTACGCGTTCACCGCCGGTTCAAGGGCTGCAGTGATCGTCGATGCCGGTCGGCTGCGAGAATCTGCCCGTGACGGCAGGTGCTGCATTACACCGGACGTTGCCGCCCCCACGAAGCTGCCGATCGTCGTTCACCGTTTCTCTCAGCGAGGGAGGAGCTCGGCAAGACGGCACAAACAGGCGGCGATGCGCGCGGCCCACACGACCCGGCACTGCGGCCCGTGGTCGTGACCGGCTCGATCGCCGAGATGATCGCGGCGCCGTCACCCGGAGCTACTAAACATCAAGCGCTTCCTGCAAAGACACGATCGACGAGGACCGTGGCATCGGCAATCGCCGCCATCAACTGGCTATGGACGAGTTCGGGCCGAAGAAGATGCCGCGCGAAAGAGCCGCAAGGAGGGCGACAAGCCGCGGAAGTTCAACATCATCGGGCCGATCACGCACGTTCAACATGGCGTCCGACTCGCGAGATCCGCGCCTCGTCGAAGCATCGCCCGAGATCAACATGGTTTTCCCGCTCGGCAGCCATATCGCCGATATCGCCAAGCTGCCGAAGCCGACTCAACATCTGCATGTACCGCGAGTTCGCCGCGCTCCTCTGCAGCACTGAGGTCCTACCTGCAGGCCGCGCCGATCGGCCTGCATTCGACCACCAAGTTCCTGCCGCAGCGTTGGGCGAGCTGACGGGCCACCCGACCGTTCATCGAGCGTGAGAAGCACACGACCATCAGCCGCTCTGGCGAATCTGTGGCGCTCGGTGACGCAGGACTTCTAACGCACGGCGTCCTTCGCGATCGTCGCGACCGAGACCTACGCGCGCCGGCGTGCGCAACTTCTCCGAGACGGAGATGGGGCTCCCTGAGCTTCGCCGTCGCGCGCAAGCCCGGCTCAAGCCGGACAACGACGAGGTTGCGCACGCCTCCAGACCAAGGAACGCCCTGGTGCCTCTTCGGCACTACAACGAGCGCATGTATTCTCGCCGAGATCGGGCGCGGCGATGTTAATCCCGCTGTCCTTCCGGCGCCATTTTCATCGCCGCCAACATCGGGCACGGCCGGTCATGGGCTATTCTTTGCGCGACCGTGCTTCGTCCAGGAGGTCTGCAACCGCGCTCCTTCGACGCGCTCGTTCTCCACATCCTGCCGTGGCCTCCGCCATGGACAAAGACGAAGCGAAACCGCCGGCAAGCTCGCAGGCGAGCCGCGCCGCACGACCTCCCTGGACGACGACCCGCGCCGCCTTGGAGACGCTCGATCGCGAGGCACAGCCGTGCTTGGTGCGCATCTCGCGCCAAGCGGCTGCGCGATGCGCCGAGCGCGTCGCGAGCGTGGGCGGCGCTCGCGCGTCACGACCGCGCCACGTCGAAATTCCCGCCTCGCCTTCGCGACGGAGCCAGCATGACCCTTTTCTCTCAACCTCGGCAATCTGGAGGAGCAAACCATGACCGTGTTCACACCTGACAGGGGCCACGCAGCCCAATGCGACGCGCGATTTGCGGACGGCGTTCAGTTCAAGGACATCTTCGCGTTCAGCTTTCCCTGCTCTCGCTCGTCATCGCGATCGCTCACGCCTCGTTCGCGCCGGTGGGCCGATCGAGCTGCTCGCTCAGATTCTCGCCAGACGCCTGTTGCGCGCGTCCGGCACCATGGCGCAGATGGCCTTCCCGCGGCCTAGTTCGGCGGGCCGAACGATTTCGTCCGGGATCCCCGGGCGCAAAAATAGCCGTCGCGACGCGTACGCCGCCTCGACCGCATCCTGCCGCCATGGACCATCGCCAGGTAACGGCCGAAAGCCCAAACACTGGAGGGTACATGCTTGATGTCCCGGACGCGACGTCTCCATTTTCAGGCATGACAGAACCGGAAGCACGTGAATTCCATTCTATCTTTTTCTGACCAGCTTCATCGCTTCACGCGGTGCGCCATCGTGGCCCAACATCCTGTGTGGTTCTGAAGCCGTGGCTCGGCTCTGCTTCGATCCCAACAAAGTGTGCGCTGGCTGATGCTCATTCTATATCGCTCTCGTCGCTCGCAATAAGAGGTAGAATCATGTGCGTGTTTATGGTTGCTATTTGATCCTCGCAGGCGCTGATCGCCTTTGTTCACCTTCCTGTTCGGCTTGCCCTGCTCATCCACTTCATCCGTGCGTGTCACGCCCCATTTCAACTGGCTCGTTACCGCGACAAGCGCAAGAACTTTCGCGAGCCAGATCCTGTCGCCGGTCCCGAAGGATAGGACGGCTTGCTACTCGGCGCAAGCCGTTATGACGACAAACGATGGCGGGAAAGTCTCGACCTTTCCGCCTCGAGTACGATGCGGCGACTGCGCGCCAGCATCGCGGAATTTTGCCGAAAAAGCGAGATTTTGGCCGAAAGTATGGGCCGGAGGGCTTCCGTCATGGCGATGCTGAGCTTTCGAATAAATACGCGTGGCCGGAGGCAGCTCATCGAAGGCGATCTGTTCGAGTTTCTGCGATCGGCCCCTTCTTATGTTGGTTCTCGGATCAACGACATCTTCTTCTCGATTCGTCGGACCGCGCTGATCTGTCTACGCCGCCCCCTTGGGCCGACCTGGAACATCTGGCAGATCAACATCGCGCCGCCGCGACATCAAGTACGGCCTCGGCCTTAGCGCCAGCTGCGCGAGGCGGCCTCTGGCAGATCATCACCATCTCGCACTCGGCGCCTTTCGGCTCAGGGCGTGCGCGAGGTGGAGATCTGCCGCAAAGCTCGCATCGGCCTGCAGTTCCCGTTCCGTTCTCCGTCGCCATCTGTCGCCTATTTCTGCCTCGATGGTGGTGCGCCCCGTCCTGCTTCGTGCCTGGGGCTTCGGCTCCCCTACGGCATTCCTCTCGCATCTCGATTGGGTCTCGAACACAGGCTACCAGTACCTGCGATTTCCACTACAATCCGCAATATTGCTCGGCGTCTCGTTCTTCTTTCCGCGACGACGCTGCGCCCTGTCCCTGACGGCTCGCTGCGTTTTGTCTCCACCAATCCCGCCAGAGAGCTGAGCGGGTGAAAGACGCCCGAGCAACAGAACACCGTGTTCGCGACTACATTCGCTGGTCGATTCGGGACCTCCGCGCATCCACCGCCTCGGCCTTTCCTGCGCTGTCGGCGGCTTTCTGGGCGCCTCTGCATCTCATCTCCGGCCCGTTCTGGTCACCGGACATGGCCGGAAATGGTGGTCCTGGTGGACTCAATCTTCGATCTGGCGCTAGAGCGTCCCATGCTGAATATCAGAACATCTTCACCCAAGTGCAGGCTCCGCAGCGCCCGTTCTATCCGGCGTGCCCCGCCTCCCCGGCAACCGAAAAGCGCGCGAGCGCAACCCCCGACCCAAGTGAACCGCCACTAACTGGGGGCCCGATCCGGCCCCGCAGAGAGCCCGCCAAGCCAGCCAGCAAACCGGTCGGGAGGAACAGGCCCCCGCAGCGCCCGTGTGTGACTTCGACGTAAATCTCGCGTCTCCTCGATCGTACACGCGGATGTGAGTCCGGAAGCCACCTATCTCCGTTCTCGGGCCGTCTCAACCCACTCTCGCCTCCTCTGCGGATTGGTGAACCGAGACCTAAAACCCCAGCTCAGCCACGTGCCCCGAGCACCGCACCCCGCTTCCACGCGGAATAATCAATCCCGCCCCGTCGCCGAAGAAGAAACGAGACCGCCGAGCATATGCCCGGATTGTTAGTGAAATGCACGTACTGTACCGGTTCAGACCCAATCGCGATCCAAATTAAATTGCCATTGGAGACCCTCCCCATGCGCGTGAAACTAGAAATCAGCGAGAACCGCACCAAGCCCCCCGATCCGGGCAAGCATGCCCCGTGAGGGCGAGCCGGCACTGCCCGGAAGCCCGGCGCACCACCTCCGACCCCGAGCCGCGCCAGAAATCCAGCAAAAAAAGATAAAGGCACGGCGAGAACGCGCATCACGGGACCACTGCCAGGCCATGCGCAGCTTCGCCAGAAAAAATTCAATCCATCTTGGCCCGCGCGCACCGCGCTCCCACCTAAAGGAACCGAAGGGCGCTCCGAGTGGCAGTAATCCCGCCGCAGACTTTGGTCTGTTACCCATTACTGCACGAGTCCCGCGTCGCCTGTTCGCGCAGCGCCCAAGGCAGCCGTACATTTTTTGTCCCGGCGGTCCGCCTTCGATGTTTGTGTATTTTCCTCTCCCCAATATTGTTCTTCTCAAGGCTCCCTCGGACCAAACAGGCGACGCGCGTAGACCGATTCAGCGCCACACACACACACACACACACACAGGTCACTTATGGTGGTGCGCAGGTTCTCTCAACCGCGTCTGACCCAACGAAGCAACTGCCCACAGACACCCGATCGTTTCTTCAGCCATAACTCGAGAAACGCCCCATACCACATTAGCCCGAATCTAGTGAGTGAAGGCCGATCCCACAACTCGAACGAGCACATTCGCCTCCGTAATTCTCTGCTAACGAGCTGACTGGATTCACGCAACGATGAAATAATTCAAATTTCCTCATCTTTTCCCTCCGCAACCTCCCAATCATCGCTCCATCGCTTCATCCACCACCACGTCTCTCCCTCAGTCCCCTCCCTTTCCCAACCCCAGCTTATACCTACCCTCCCTTCGTTCACAACCTGAATTCTTGTGTGACCTGTTTTTCTGCTCTCCAATCCCTCTGCTCACGTTCTCGACTCCCGGTGCGGCGGATGATAACATCCACTACAAGACTCCACCAACCAAAAAGATGCGCTATCTCTCTCCGTTTGTTTTGAGAAGAATAAATAATATAAATGAAATTCCCTAAGTTTTATGTAAATATCCCTCAATTCGATATAGCCGCATTGGCTCAATTTTATTGTAATATGAGTTATGTTATTATAGAAAATTGTTGCTTAGTGGGCGTGAGAAACATATTTAAAAAATATGCAAATAATATAAAGATTACTAATATAAAATCGGTAAAACCTCAACATGCCTTAATCTAATTATAAGAATTTACAGTTAGATTGATTTTAATATCATATATTTCATCAAATAACATTAAAACAACCCCAAATAAATAATAAATTCCAAAGATAAAATTATATCAACCCCTCAGTCAAACATATTGTATATCTGTTTCCCCAACCCTATAAAGCACCATACTTCCGGAACCTAAATATCGGTATCTGTATCAATACCCATATTCCACTAATTTATCCATAATGCCACACAGCATCACATTTTATATTTTATTTTAAAATATTGATACTTCCAGATACTTTAAAAAAGCAAAAATATTAAAACAGCGCTTTCACAATACAATAAAAAATTCATAATTAAAACATAACTTAGCAATATATTGGACCGTTAAAATTAAAGAAATATGTCTACGCAATTAATCACAGAAAATTTTGACGCACCTAGGTTTCACTGAATAGAAAAAAAAAATAATCGCAATAAGTTTACCATCATATCTACTTTAGTCTAACCCTTTTTTTGATTGTTACAGATACTAATGACATTCTACTTTTTTCATCCTAACTATATGCTTTATTTCATTGACGTCAATCAAACCATTTTTTACCTTTAATCAACTCATTAGCAAAAACAATAAACCTCTTTAGTTTTATTTATCTATTATTATCAAAAATTAAAAAAATTCAACAACTTATTACTTAATAAATCAATATTATTATCATAGTTGTATTCACAACATCTTATCATATATTATTCATATTTTTATCAAGCTAATCAATTAAATTAAATTAAAGAAAAAAATAAAACAACTAACGTAACGTATATATATTAAACTCTTATTCATTAAATAATCTAAGATTGCTAAGTCAAATTAAACAAACTTGCTTATATATTTAATAAATTTTAAAATTCAATATGAAAATGTTATTTCAAGTAAATTATTCATAATAAATTTATATAATATAAAAAAGCATTAAAAAATTGTATCTATTTTCAAGAAATTAAAAATATTTTAAATTATAACAAAAATTTACATAAGTATTCCTTCATCTACCATAAACACATTCTTAAAAGTAGCAATATTAAATATATATCACACATATTATAAACAGTCTTATCCTACGTATGATCGCACCCGATATTACCCTCTATCCACCGTATCGACCTTATATCCAACCCTTTAAAACCTTATTTGTCCCCTTATTTAAAACCTATAATTTCTCTTTTTTCAAATTCCACCATTTAAGTTTTTCTCTATAAAATTGACAATCTATCATTTTTCAACTAATTAAACACCCAATTTTAAAGGATCATTACCTCGTCTTTTTACCCATTACAAAAATTTAACAAAATAAAAATTAATTCCAATCCTTTTACTTCTCTATACAATAAAATTTAAAACTAAAAAATTAAATAATAATATTCAATAATAATCTTGCCTAAAAAATATAATACTAAAATCTACACAACTTACTTTAAAGAAAATACAGTAATTTATATTAATTGGGACTAAAACTAATAGAACTTTAACCCTAGACCCAAATCAAGTTTTTAAAAGTTGGAACCCATTTCAATTTATTTTCACCTCAAGGCTCAACTAAATTTTACCCTAGATTTAAAATAATAACATCTAAATAACATGATTTATTAAAATTAACTAAAAACCCTTTTAGCTAAAAACATACCGAAAGCTATTCCTCCAATATGCTTGCCATCATCCAATCCGTCTCCCATTCCGAAAGAATAGTCATCCCAACCTTAACCACAAACCCACATAACATACATCATACAATCCAAAACATTCCCAAAATGAAAACATGATAACTATAGATATTAACCCAAACAAATCTAAAAGCCAACATATGAATGCATTAATCTATTAAGATCCCAAATTCTCACATCTAATGAAAAAAGCCACTAAATATAAATCTAATTTATAATCATCGTCCGCCATTCTCTTGGATAATTTTAATTGATACCAAACGATTTCTTTTTAGATTTAACATAACAACCTTACTACTAATCAAAAACTTTCACAACTCAGCTTCAACAGAACAACATTTTAAGCATACTGCTAACCTCCAAACAAATAAGTAATCAAACATTGCAATTTTTAGCAATACCCGACCCTCCAACATTTTCTTTGCCAGTACTTAAAATGAACACGTTGTTCCAACCATAACCCCAGTTTACCATAAATCCCAAAAAAATTAACCTTAAATCACTTAAAATCCATTATGATATCCCCCAGTTACTTGATCCCTTAATGTCATAAAACTGGCCCTATAATGTCATCATCCTCTATACCTGATAAGTCCCCAAACTCCCTAGTATATAAATATAAATATAGGAAAAAAGAAAAAAAACACCACCAAAAAATAATAACCAACAATTCGAAAAAGCACTATACCTTAAAAGCTCAAGGGACAGCGCAATATAGCACAAAAACCCAGAAAAAAGGCAGAGAAAAAAAAAATAATTAAAATGTAAATGTCAAAATCACTAATATACCCTAGATTTCATCACATGAACCTAAAGTTTAGGCTGAAAGGCACAAAAAATTCCAAAAAATTTTCCAAGTAATATAAACAATAAGATGCAATAAAAAAAACAATTGCTTTTAATAAACAGCTTGTTCCATTTTTATAATTCAAATTGGCCTTTTCTTCATTCCAATGAATTACCCATGTTACCCCTTCGCTTTAACACATCTAAACAAATGTCCATCAAACATTTGTAGCTTCCATTAAAAGCCGAATTAATGTAAAAAAGCATATTTCGATACATTTTGATTTGCCAGTTCTGTAATCTAGTTTTCCAAATTCACAACTTTGGTCTCTTGCATTACACAAACAAAACCATTTCAAATACCATTTTAATGAGTAAAGAAACCAAATATAAACAAAGCCAAAGAAAACCAAACGGAAAAAGTAAGGTAAAATCTTTTTAAAATAAAAAAATTAACATAATCAAAATAAAAAAAACATGAAAATAATAGACCCAAATCAATATTTTTTAAAACATACACTAGTACAAATCTCAAAAAAATAAAGAATAAAACTATACAAATACCCAAAAACATAAGAAACAAAAGTCTTTTTCTCCATATTAAATAAAAAAAATTTAACCCCACCAATATATGAAAAAAATCATATGTGCCAAACACAGAAAAACCCAATCACTGAAATTTGAAACTCACACACACCAAAATTACAAATTTCCCCTCTAAACATGAACCAACCCATTTTTACACCCTCTGCAAAGAATAAAATCCAAAGAGTCAAAACCTCATACAAACACCAAGTTCTCAAAAAAACATCACTATCAACAAAATCCAAAATAACAGAAAATTCAATTTATCATTCGCTCACTATCAGTTAATATTTAAACACCTGCAGCAACCATGCTTTATCGCGGTTTGGGTTGAACAACATAGCACGAAAAACACTAATCAGGTTAGGGTTTCTAAATCTGTGTGTTCATAAAAAAAGAGAGTTTCGATAATATATATCGGTTCAGAGAAGTTACATAGAAGAACATTAAAAGCTTTGTATTTACAGAATGAAAACTAAAGTTTATACTTAACAAGAAACCAGCCTAAAACTGTCAAAAATGTATAATACCAGATCATCACCCCCTAAACTACCTCACAAAAACCCCAAAACTAGGTAATGTGATTTTTAGCTAATGATGATCGCCAATGGAAAAAGACCCCCGCACCAAACCGAAGCAAAGACTACGATGTGAAGACCGAACCAACCGAGACCCATCATGAGGCACGGGTATCTGCAATCACCATTAACAACAAGCATATAGTGGCATGCCGGACATGGGACAACAAAGCCAAAATATAAAATAGCCACTTATACACAACAAGAACAACACTGGGACGTAAGTACCATGCCGCGCGACGCTCTGGACTACTACTGTGTCGATGTATACAAGAGAGGGCAATCAAACATGCAACCAACCGTACTATATTACAAGGGAAACAACAAATACCATTTTAGACTAGTGGAATGCAAGCATATAAATTATCAACCTCTTTACAGCAAAATATTCATGAATTCATTCTATAAATTATTCTAAAATCCTGTTAAGAATTATCTTAGCAGCCCTCATTAAATATTTACGTTTAAACCCGGGGCGATGGTCATCAATCAAATATAAAACTTTATGTCTCTAATAGTTCCAATCTTTAAGTAATAATGTAAAACTCAAAGAACAAATTAAATATTGCTCCTCCAACACAAAAGTTAGGAACCAAAATTGATTTATTCTTCTCACCCAGGGAAACATTAAAAACAAAAGAAAACAATAAATCCAAAAGGACCCTTAACCTTAAAAATTAAATCACAAACTTAAGAAGATAATAACCGTCGCAAGGAAAAGAACTCACCTAGCGGATCATTTTCTATTATTTACTATTTAACCCTCCTCCATCACCATAGAACAACCCCCTCTTCGTGTGCCGCACCACCCCATAAATTCACATATGCAAAAAGAATAAATCCCTGCAATATCAATGAGGACCCACACACCCATGAACACAACCAAATACTTCAAACTAAAATAAGATCAACAATCAACTCTGCATATTATAACAAATTCCATAAATCTACAAATATAGAAAACCTAGATCATTACCGAACCTATAATAAAATCAACACCAAATAAAACTTCCACCCCTTATACTCTTACGTCTTATTTCCCACAACAAAACGCATTTTCACATAACAAAACCCAAAAAACATATGCATCCTTTTCCCTCAGACAACCTCTCATACTACTCAATCAAAAAAAATAACACAATTAGAAACAACTATAATGTCAATACAAAGCTAAATTTCATCAAAAAACAACAGCAATTGGCCATTGATCACCAACCCCATTCCTCTCAGCCGTAGCATCCTTACCATATATATCTGGACTTCTTCCGTTCCTTCCTCCTAAAGCAAATATTCTCCTACATTTTGACCCCCAAACCTTTAACCAAAACACTTCGTCAACCTAAACTCATGCCCGACTATCAATATTTATAAAGATATAATGATACACTTGCCCGCCAGTCCCCGTTGCCGGTCGCGGCGCAACATCCTATCCACCCCGCATATCTCGCTCGGACCGCGAAACGGTTTTTGCAATACCATCATTTATGCAAAAAGCCAAATCTCCAGTTTTACATGCCTTAATATAATAAAAACAAACTTTAGCCCATGTGACACAATACAATATCCTCGCCTCGCACTTCTCATGCCGTTTACGGCAACTCTTCCCTAACAACCCGTTTCTTCCAAACCATGCTCTCAATTCGGTCGATGCCTCCAACCGAAACTCGACTAAAAGGTCCGTTATCCTCTACCGGTTCCCGCACCCGCTGTGTTCGCCTCCAATGCACCAGGAACCGGCGCCACCCATCCTGTCCTGGCTTTCCGTCCGAAGCCCCAGGTCCTCGGGTGTCCTCCTCGCTTGTTTCTTTCATACGGCTTCGACACCGCCGTAGCAAAACTTCCTCTAGTACCCTTCGGTGAAACCGCCGACAGACTCTGCCGACAGCTCTTGCTGCACCCAATCACAAATTGGACAATAGATCCTCTCACGTGAAATCATATTAACAAAAAATGGTAAAGAAAAACAAAACGAAGAACTAAACTCGAATGAGGTTTTTACCAAGTAATAACTAAACTACTCCTTGTAACATCAATCTCAGTAGAAGGCACAAAAGAACAACCAATCTTACAGCCTCGGACGTTCAATACACAGTTTATCATATATAAGCAACATTGTGGATCACAAAATAATGCATGTCAAAATCAAGGAGAAACAAAATACGAGAAAGAAAATAGCAGCATTAGCATCATATTGTTGTCACAAAAGAACATAAACTCAAAGGAAACCCTAATTACCATCTTCATCATTCAGTAATTCAAACTATATGAAGGTCATACATAAAAAATGAAGAAGTTACTGAGACCACACTCTCAAAAAACGTAGAAAAAAAAAGAAACATAGGCCACCAAGTCCCCATCACACGACTATACCAAGAAAAGCCTAAAGTTAATATAGCATAAAAAATCTCATCAACAAAGGAAAATTTCCTGTCTCAATAACTCCAAAATAAGGTAAAATATCTAAAAGTAACTTCATTACAAAAGTCACAACATAAACATTCTAACGTGTCGAGAGAGAAAAATTCATAGTTTATTAATTACTAACCTTTATAGTATTCATTTAAAAAAAAACATTAATGTAAAGCCAGAATTCAGATAATATAAAAAAGACAAAATAATTTAAGGTTCAAACAAAAAGATATCAAGGACCGTCCTATTAGATAATACCTCACGCCAATCCCAAAACATAAATCCAACATGTCACTTTTATTCGGTACAACATACCTCCTTAATTCCTATTTAACTTTCAAACCACAGAAAATACACAAAAAAAATATCAAACATCTAGCTGAAATGTCGTCCCGAAAGCGGTTCGAGTACCGCGCAACAAGTACCTTTCCCGATCAACTGCAGCGACCTTAGGTAACCTCTATCTACCATTTGGCCAACAAGCTTGAACGCGCCTGACGTATGTGAAAAAACACTTGGTTGCCTATTGTTAAGGCTTCCTTCAACAGCACACCCCACGATCATCCACCTTCAAGGGAAGTTATAACCAAACCTAACAGTCGATCAAATAGATGAAGATTAAAAATCACCCCACATCTTGTTATGATTACACCAGATCTAGACAGAGGCTCGGAAGCCGTACCGTCGCCACCACCAGAGAACATGAACAACATATTCACCAAAACTAATACGAATTAGATCTACGATGCTCCTGACACAACACTATAGAGTTCCTCATGAACTCACCTGACACCAGGGCCTAGAGTACATTGATTCCATTAACATTCTTCCGTAAGCCCCTTCGTGGCGTAATCGTTCATATCAACGTCATGATCCCAGCGCCCACTCCCTATCACTCTCTCTGCGTACAAATTTTTACCGTGTCCACGGCCCGTAACCGTAATATTTTAAGCCTATCATACGCCAAATTGTGTCACGGACACCAGCCGGCGCGCGTGTCGTCACGGCGCCAAACACATCGTCCCCAATATCCTCATCTCCGCCATCTATCCGGTCGTCTTTCTCCCCTATTGTCAGCACGGCTCCGTTACCCTCATGTCCCTGCCTCCGCATTCCCGCGAGGCGGATATAGCCCATACACATTTGCAGGAGCACCGCAACTGGACGCGCGCCCCTAGTCTCCCTCGTGCGCACCATCCCTCTCTGCCTTCTCTGCGTCTCTCTCTCACACGATGCATCAGCGCGCAATTCATCGTCTTCCTAGCCACGCTCTCTCCGTCTCTCTCACCGACCTTCTATGCGTAGCCACACTTCTCATGCATCGCCTTTCCATCTCTTTCGCTCTCTCCCCTCCTCTAGCGCTTAAGACAACACGCCAATTATGAAAAGATCTTCGTTCGTATCAACTGGATGAGACGATCTCCGCAACCAAGAGATCAGCAGTGCCGGCCAAAGTAACAACAGCTGCCGGACGGCGATTACCAAGCCGAAAAGCCGAACCGCCAGAATGCTCTGCGTCAAAGCTCCGAGGAACCTACTAACAACCCTGTGTCTACCCGACCAGACACTCCGATTCGGCGACCCTAAAAGCTACCACGCACGCGCTAAAAACGTCCATCGTCGAAGCTACATAGTATAACCAGAGAACCTTATGAATCTCTGTGCTAGCTGCACTATAAAATTACAGACAAATCCGCCGTCGAAAGTTTAAGTGTAAACATCGACACCGAAATAATTTATGTTCACACACTGTAAAAAACCACGACGCAAAGCATTTATATAATCAACGCTCTCAGGTAACACTTGGTCACTGACCCAAACTGTGCCGACTTCATCCCAGACTGACTACACCATTTATATACACACACCAAAAGTCAATCCACAACTTGGTGGTCGACACGATCTTAACAGTGCTGAATCAATCGACACACGCACCACGACACCGATCATCTGCCGAAACGCAGCAAGCACAACAATATCACTGCATTATCTAAACCGCTCGAGACCTGCTATATCAAACCTTCACCAATTCACATCATACGAACAAGACATGTGCTTGATACTATCTGGTAAAAAATCCCAATAAATTTCCGCGATGCTCGTATCTCAAAAATCTAACAACCCTACAAACATAACATTTGTGGTCATCCCGTACCGGCCACAATGCAGACACAACCAATATCTCCGAATATTCTTAAATAAAATCACTATTCCATGTCATCTTGCATGAATCCACATCCCTAACGCAATCGATCACAGAATGACCTCTTTTAATTAAAAAATTCACACATACTATCTGAATACCCATTCTAACACCACACTCACACTCCCTTCCTATGTCTACTAATAAATAATAAAAAAAAACGTAGCAACATCACAAAATCCTCCACGCCCATACCTATCCTGCACCAATCCCGTAGAGTAATCTAACAAAGGCGACCGCACACACAACCTTCAGAATTACCTACACCAAAAAGGTGATTGAAAAAATCAGCCATTATCGGCGAAAATGAACTACAATTTTTTTAAAAAAAATACAAACAATTTTTGTTGGGGCGAACTTGTATCACCTCCAAAGCTAATGGTTAAGGAATACACCCCGCTCTGCATCACGTAGAAAAAAAATCCAAACAAAAATTAATTACCTTCATAAAGCCCTATTTTGTACAGTCCAATTATGTTCCTCATTAAATATGCCTACTGAAAATCTCCTTAGCCTGCATTCAACTTAACTACCCTCATCCCATAAATGAAGTTCCTGTCCAACTGTGACAAATATTTCCAAAACAGTTCACTATTAAATTTCTTGTTTTCCCGTCACCTCACACCAAACTCCAAATTCCCAATACGAAGCAATCACACTAAATTACAAAGAAAAAAACTAAGAACATCACAAAAAATAGGAAGAACAAGCCGTGAATTACAACAAAGGATAAAATTATAATCAAAATTAATTAAAAATGTCACTTTTCTATACGCTTAATTCAAACATCAATAAGGATTATCCAACATAAAATGCACAATTCAGACAATAGAAATAAAAAAAAAAGAAAATTGTACAGTTTAGAAACAAACAATTTTACCCTTCCTCCCAAAAGAATTCTGTGTTGCCAAATTTTAACTGCCAGAAAATTAACAATATATAGCCTACTTCATCCAATCCAAATAACCAAAAAAAAAGTTTCTATCTTCAAAAAAAAAAACAAATTAATTAAAGAATACTAAACATGTGACTATCATCTCTTCCCAGTGGATTTCATCAAAGAAATGAAACTCCTTCCTCTAAATAAAACATTAGTGAGATCATAAAAAACTGCAAAATAACTAACCATAAAAGCAACGCTCCCAAGCATATTACCAACTAATTATTATCAAATCCTAATTTCTATCAACCCTCTAATTTCCTTGATTTTCAATAGTATAATTATCAAGACAAAACCAGCAAAAAAATGGTTAATCTGAAACATGATTGTATGTAGGAAGAATCATAGGACTAGAAAACTTAACAAAAGACTGACAAAAAAAAATACCAAAATGATATTAATTTAAAAATAAGTAGATAAGATTTCTTAGCTGACACACCACAAACAACCGAAATTTAGCTGTCTTTTCCATCACCGTTCTTCTTTTCTTGTCAACACTAACCACTACTTTAAAGGATCCTAAGCGTTCGCCTATTTTGGTCTGATGGAAAACAGTGATGAACCCCTAGTCTGTCACCTTACTCACCTTATAATTTTGAGCCTCGTGCTATTGAAATCCCAATGTTTATTGACTCTGACAATTGACAAGAGTGAGGCTAAACCCGAAATCCGAAAAGCTTCAGTTCTCTCATTTTCCTGCATACAATGATAGCCGATCTCTATCTACTCAATTCTTCTTCTAATGCACAGAAAACCTTCCCAATCCAATCAGTTCGATCTGTGCCCAACAAGAGCCATTAATTCACACCGTAATAATCAAGAGAAACTCTATTTAGGGCAGGCGCTATTGGCAGCAAAAAGAATATACAACTTATGTTAGACTCTACTTTTGCTCAAAGGTTTTCAGAATCACCGAAGCTTAATTAAATCATAAACATGTTATCAGTAGACGGCTACGCGACGCTAAAACTGGACACTACGGAAGACAGGCCGATGTCCGTCGCATGTTCAAGGAAAAGCCCAGCCGAAATATGCAAAGAAACCTAAGGTGGTTTCGCGCGGGAGGGCGGCGCCGCTTCCGCTTCCGTGAGGCGACTGCGGACAGAACTCGCTATATTGCGCGGAGTGGACGAAAAGCGACGGAATGCTCGCCTTTCGTTGGTTGAAATAAAACAAATTAAAAGATTTTTTTTTTTTTTGATAAATAGAAATATGTAATTCTCTAACCCCTATAAAACTTTAATTTTAAAGAAATGCGTTATCATTTTCGAAAAAAAACAAAATAGAAGGAAATTTGAAAATTTCCCAAAATAAATTTAGAAAAATGCTAACAATGTGTCACACACTTATTTTACTTTAGAGATCATAGTAACAAGAATACAGTATATACCCAAAAAAAAATAAAAATAAGTTATGCCATGCAAAATATTATTGTTAAATGCCAGTAGAATGAAGCCAGAAATAAAAATCTCAAAAGAAAATCTAAAAAAAATCATGCAAAACACCATTCCGACTAAAAAGCTAAAATTTTGATTATTAACTTATTTATAAATCAAAGCCATAAAAGTTGCCTGTATTTCCCATATTAAATACTTTAAAGCTCTGTATCCGTAATAAACACAAAAAAACGATATAGCCTGTAGCTCAAGACCCGAATTCCTTATTCATTTCCGAAAAAATTGTTGTGTCTATGATCTGAAATAAAGTAACTTTTCCAGTATATTAAAATATTTTGCATGATGTGAAATTTAAAGTGCAAATTAATTGCAGAATGTGCTTGCGATGCTTTAAAAATCAAAAGCTATTGTTTAATTGAATTTGTAGATAAGATTCACACTATAAATAATTTTTTGAAGTTTTTTAAAGCTAAATTAAGAAATTTTGTGAATGGGCG
>KZ453531.1:4474-62412 GCA_002786265.1 Apostasia shenzhenica
CTGCGCGACGCAGCTGCCTCGCACAGCCGGGCGGCCTCGGGCCGCCGCGCGGCCGGATTGCGTGGCCCGGTGGCCTCACTCTTCCGCGCAGCGCGGCAATCGGAGGCGGCGCGGGGCGGCGCGGTGGGCTGCCGGATCTGGTAGAGAGAGGGAGGGTAAGGGTATAATGGTAATTTTAATATTTTTAATAATAAAAAAATTAAAAAAGGACTCAGATGATATTTTTTGAAAACCTAGGGACCCCGATGTTATAATTTAAAAAAATGTAGACCTGTGTGATAATAACCCTTAAACTTAAGTAACTGGGTGTATTTGCCCTATATTTTTTAAAAAAATAAGATCTAAAATAAAGACTGAAAAATCAAGAGATAAATTATACTTCTCACAAAAAGAAAAAAATAATGACATGCGCCTGCGCACACGGAGCGAGAATTTCATGGCTGTAATTAGCAGATGGTGAAACGAACGGCTGAGATTCATTTGTATAAAAAGATGAAATTTTTTAGCAACTTGAAATCCGACTTTTATATATAGTAGACATGAGAATGCAAATAAAAAGAAAAATATTAAACATGCTAATAGTACAGTGAGCCCCGCTTGAACAATGTTAAACGCTAAACTGATAGTATGATTCGCCAGCCGAGCACAATAACTTTTAGCCGAGAGCGGCTAACACCGCCCCTTTGCCTTTTCATGAGAAGGAAAATAATAGACAATAGATACTCATATTTGAATCAAATAAGCTCCAATTTAGGAGATGAAGATAATCCTTCACATTATTACTAATTATCAAGATACTGACAACTCTTACTACAGTGCAATTAATGAAATCCAAATATTGAGTAGATAATTAGTTAATTGATTAGGGATAAACTTCGATAATAGATCTCACACCAACAGGCGTTATCTTGTAGTTCTTGTAGCCAGCAGCAACAAAGAGTTTTCTCCATTCGCCCTCATCCCTCTCTTTGCCAGTAAAGAGAGTCATCATCTGTAGGTCGAAGAGGAGCTGCGTCTCCAGTGAAGTTTGGGTGCCGGCTCCGATGCTGGTGCCGACAACCACATCGATTATAATCACTTTTCCGCCTTTCTCTCGCACTGAGATTGCTTCCTTGCAACGCTGCAAGATCTTCACGCAGTTCTCATCGCTCCAATCATGCAGAATCCACTATCGTATCAAACAGTTCAAATATTGTTAAACTGATTATTATTAACTGAACAAAAAATAATTTCATATTCTAATACTTTCTTGTATTGATTTTACATAAATAATTTTATTTTAATTTATGCCCTAGATAAATGAGATCACTAAAACTTAAATTTGC
Source organism: Apostasia shenzhenica (assembly GCA_002786265.1). Classification (NCBI taxonomy): domain Eukaryota; kingdom Viridiplantae; phylum Streptophyta; class Magnoliopsida; order Asparagales; family Orchidaceae; genus Apostasia; species Apostasia shenzhenica. Next base: position 5,800 of record KZ453531.1, read on the forward strand.
CAGCCGGTAATTAAGTTATGATTCAAGAATAATTGTATACTCTAATGGTTATATGGGGAACGAAAATTAGGTTCATGCATTATAATTTGCTTATAGTTCATATAATGGTATATCCTGCATTAAAATCTAATAGTTATGATTGTCTGCTTTTAACATGTTAAGTTAACAATTAATTAACCGTTAGGTCGATTTTGTTCTTCTTTTTTTATTTTGAGTATTATAATTTTTTTTATACTGTAGTGTAATTCAAATCTGAGACTCATGATAGAATTTACTCCAGGATGTGAAAAATAAAAAAAAAATAGTTATTTTAGATGTAGTACCTGTAATATTTTGAGATTTATGATGAAATCTGTAAATTAGTCTAATTTCTGTGTCCACCATGCAAATGTCCCTTCATATTTTGTAGTTCATACAACTAAAAATACATATTCTTGAAAGGCTGCTTGCTTGTAGTGCTATCTTATGATATTGTGATCCTAATAGTAGCAACTAATAAGTATTCTAACTTCTCAATAATAACAAAAACGTCAAAATTATAAAGTTTGTCCCATAAGAATTAAGAAAACATATTCTTTAGGACTTAAAGTTTCGGTTCCGGGGGATTCCGGATTTACCCGAAAGTATAATTGAGAATTGATCCTGAGTCCCTTGGTTTTGGTAAACATGGGACTAGACTCGAACCGAACTAAATTAGAACTAAACCAAATTGGATGGTTCGATTTCGAGCTTTTTTTTTTCAGGATTTTAGGTATTTTTGCAGACACCTACTAAAAAACCAACAAAAATAACTTAAAAAAAACTGACAAGCTGAGATCCTAAACAAAAAAACAAAAAACAAAAACAAAACAGAAATGCTGACCTTGAGCAGGACTGCGTCGGCACGGGGGAGTTCCACGAACATGTCACCGCCGACGAACTCGACGCCAGGGATCTTCGGTGCCGTGTTGACGACGTGCGGGAGGTCGAAGACGGTGCACCGGATCTCGGGGAACGCCTCCACTATGGCCGCGGCAGTCTTGCCGGTGCCACCGCCGACGTCTACGAGAGTGGTGATTCCGTGGAATGCGCTGCCGCCGATGTGGGTGACGACGTCCATCACGACCCCGGAGTCGCTCGCCATGCCCTTGTTGAACAGGTCGTTGAACTCTGGCTGGTCGCCCGCGAGGTCCCACAATGTCTTCCCGTAGGTCATCATGAACGGCGTGGTGGTGGCATCGGTGGAGTAGAACCAGCGGGCGAGCTGCTGGCAGGGATCGACGTGGTGGTGGTTGAGGAACATGAGGATGAAGGGGGAGGCCGAGGGGCGGTGGTCGTCGGAGGTGAGGAGGCGGGAAACGGGGGTGAGTGCGAAGCACTCCTCGCCGGAGAGATTGACATGGGATTCGAAGACGCCTTCGAGGGAGAGGAGGCGCAGGAGGACTCGGAGGCGGCGTGTTTTGGAGGGTGGGATGGAGAGAGCAGCGGAGATCTCGGAGACGGTGGCAGCCATACCGTGTGATAGGATGGCGTCCGGGATGTGGAGCTCGACGGCGCATTTGAGGCACATGGATTTGATGAAACTGAGCGCGTGGTTCCAGAGGAGGGAGTGGGCTTTCAGGGTCTCCTGGACCGCTTCATCGCCGCCTTTGCTGGCTGCCGTCGTCGTCGCGGGCATTCTTCTTCTTGAAGGAAGAAGAGAGAAAAATTTCTATATAACAACAAAGAACAAGAACTATGATAAAAAAAGAGAAATTATACTTGACAAATTGCTTTCTATATTTCATCAGAATGCAAAGACTCGTATTTAAACTTGCATCAATAACTGATATAGAACAACTCAACCTACTGTTAGAGAAAAAATAGGAATTTGACTAAAAAAATAGCGAAACGTGAAGATGACCGAGCAAATTAAAAAATTAGAACTAAAATAAATAAATAAACTTTTTATTTTACTGATTTTATGTTTTCTTTTAACTGACACGTGCAATTGAAATTAATAAAAATCTTGAAGCAAGATGTCCCAATTCTCATGCTTTTTCGTCTCAGTAGTCACTTTGGTTATATGAAACACTAAATTTAATTAATTTCTAACTACCCAGACTCAAGCAAGTACGGTTAACTTAGTAGTTTCAGTATACAGGCTGAACTCCGGCAGACACTCAAGATTGAACGGCAAATGAAGAGCTCCAGAGAGAAGAATGCCGGCGGCCGCAGCCAGCAAAGGCGGGGATGAAGCGGTCCAGGAGACCCTGAAAGCCCACACCCTCCTCTGGAAGCACGCGCTCAGCTTCATCAAATCCATGTGCCTCAAATGCGCCGTCGAGCTCCACATCCCGGACGCCATCCTCTCACACGTCATGGTTTCCACCGTCTCGGAGCTCTCCGCCGCTCTCTCCATCCCTCCCTCCAAAACTCGCTGCCTCTGCGTCCTCATGCGCCTCCTCTCCCACGAGGGCGCCTTTCGAATCTCATGTCAATCTCTCCGGCGAGGAGTCCTTCGCCCTCACCCCCGTTTGCCGCCTCCTCACCTCCGACGACCACCGCTCCTCCGCCTCCCCCTTCATCCTCGTACTCCTCGACCACCACCTCGTCGATCCCTGCCAGCAGCTCGCCCGCTGGTTCAACTGCACCTACGCCGCCACCATGCCGTTCGGGAAGACATTGTGGGACCTCGCGGGCGACCAGCCAGAGTTCAACGGCCTGTTCAACAAGGGCATGGCGAGCGACTGCAGGGTCGTGATGGACGTCGTCACCCACATCGGCGGCAGCTCATTCCACGGAATCACCACGCTCGTAGACGTCGGCGGCGGCACCGGCAAGACTGTCGCGGCCCTGGTGGAGGCTTTCCCTGAGCTCCTGTGCACCGTCTTCGACCTCCCACACGTCGCCAACACGGCACCGAAGATCCCTGGCGCCGAGTTCATCGGCGGTGACATGTTCGTGGGAGTCCCCCCTGCGGACACCATCCTGCTCTAGATTAGCATTAAACCTGAGCATTGGGCGGGTGGCCCGATGGACTAGCCAAAGCCTAATAAATTTTGAACAGATTTGGTTATCTATTTTAGCCCGACATTCGAGCTTGGTCCAACCTGAGCTCGGCGTTCCCTGAACTCCAGTGCACCGTCTTCGACCTCCCACACATCGTCAACACGTCACCGAAGATCCTTGGCGCCGAGTTCGTTGGCAGTGACATGTTCTTGGAAGTTCCCCGTGCCAACGCTGTCCTGCTTAAGATCAGCATTAAACTTGGGCATTGGGCGGGTGGCCCGATGGGCTAGCCAAAGCCTGATAAATTTTGAATGGATTTGGTTATCTATTTTTGCCCGATATTCGAGCTTGGCCCAACCTGAGCTCGATGTTAACTTATTCAAAGCCTCAGTCAGATCATACCTAGCCTGACCATAAAGCCTTAGTCGTGCCCGTAAACCTAATAAAATCTCATTCAGTCCTTCCGTTTGCCACTCGGCTTGTTCCGCTTCTCTGTACGGTTGCAGGCAGAAGACTCTAATTCGACTGCTTGGGTTTTGCAGGGCAAACATAAAGCACGATCTGCGATGGCAACAGTGAGCTTTCCATCTTCACCCCACACACTTCTTGTTGCCCTCAACCTAAAACCCTAGTGCTCGATCGCTTTTGTTTCCTTCTCCTCTTATTCCCCTGAGGCACCATTACTATCTTTGCGCGAAGCATGATGGGTGACGACAATGGCAAACTTTCCATCTTCCCGCCCACACTTCTTCCGGCCATCAGCCTAAAACCCTAGTGCTCATTTCTGCTTCCTTCTCCTCTTTTTCCCCTGAGGCACTATTACCGCCTGCAATCACAATCCTCTCCTTGGTGATCTAGCTGGTATCATTCCTCTCCTAGGTCTGCTACAGAAGCTAACACTACTATGCCTTGGAAATTATATTCCAAAGCTACAAATACATGAGACGCACGTACTGCAGAAAAGTGTAATGATAAATACTTGAATTTGAGCCAATAAAAAAAACCTCGAACATATTCAAAGATTTGGGATGAAATGATAAAAATAGATTCAGAGTTGAATGAAATGACAAAAGTAATGTGTAAGCATTGTAATAAGATTCTGACTGCTGCATAAAAAGAGTGGCACATCATACTTGCATAAGCATCTTAGTGTTTGCACATCTAGCAAAAATTATCACATAAAGCAATACATGATTAATTGTCAAAAATATTTTGATGGTTCTATATCCATGACAATCATCAAACTAGATATGAAAGAGTTGCGCAAAGTTGTTATTATGCTTGTTGTTAGTGGAAAGCTTTCATTTAGATTTGTTGAATGGTCTGCATTTAGATATTTGATGAGTATTGCACGCCCTCAATTTAAGCAGACGTACATTTAGAAGACATATCATGATGCATTATATTCAAAAAAGGCAATTTGTCATGAATGAGATAGTGAAAAGTAATTGTTGAATCTTTTTAACTTCTGATAATTGACATAATGAGAGAAAGAAAGATGAATTTATTTGCATGACAGCTCATTGGATTGACAAAAAAGAGAAGCTATAAAAAAGGATCATAGTATTTAAGGCTTTAACTCCACCTTTTGATGGACTAACTATTGCAGATGAAATCACTTCATGTTTGGTCCAGTGCAGGATCGAAGATAGGTTGTTATACATTTCTTTTGACCCATTTAATAAAATGGGTCGGGTTCGGGTTGAGGCTATTCGGGTTGGGTCGAATTCGGGTTTATATTGAAGATGAAGATGATGCCATATGTGTTTTTTTTATAATTTTATATTATAATAGATATTATTGAAATTATATTTATCAAGTTCTAATTGTTTTTCTTTAGTTACTGAAGAAATTGAATGTAGACATGGAGCTTACTAGCCTAGAGTTCTCACTTCTTACGTCTCTGACTTCTAATGAATTATCTCTATTGATCTATGTTATTTTTGTGATAATATTAAGCTTTTTTTAAGTTTATTTATATCTAAGGTGTAATTAATGATGGATTTATGCTATAGTGTATATATTTAAGGTATATTAATTTATTGCTGTTATTATTAGATGAGTCTTAGGAGGCATTTGGTTTAATATTATCTTAGTATTATATTATGTTATCTAAAGAAAATAATTATTTATTTAATGGCATCTACAAAGAATCTTCTATTAGATTATAAAATTATTAGTCAAAATGTGACATCTAGATATCATGACATCTAGATTATGTAATATAACACTAAGATAACATCGAATGAGAAATTATTGGGTTTGGACAGTTGACCACATCAGCGGTCCAAACCCAATAATTTCTAGATGCATGGATGGTCACAGGTGCTCGTTCTAGTGGGCGGATAGAGCTGACAGCGCTATTTTTCGTCTTATTTTTGAGTATGGGCTTCGAGTAAATTTTGGGCAAGTTAAGTTAAACTTGAATTTGACATTTTTGATTAGTTCAGTTTGAGTCTGATAATTTATTTTTTTTTTACTTTGAGTTTAATTAAGCTTAAGTACTATTTTTTATAAAGGTATATATTTTACATATTAAGTATATTAGATCACAATACTATAAATCATTTCTAAATTTTATATGTATATTTACAATCTCAAATTTTTTATATAAATTATTATAACATATGTATATATATGATTTTCAATTGTACTTTAAAAATTATAAATATGTAAGTTTATATATATTATATATATATATATACTCAATTTCGAGTTGAATTGATTTCTTTTTGAATAAGTTAACTTCTAGCAAATGAAAAATGATCAAATTGATTTTAAATCGAGCAAAATATAAGTAAATATGAAGCGAGTTTTGATTTTTCGCATGAAATGACCGCTCCTAAATATTAATATGTTGATACCCAGAGAGAAATTTGCATTCATCTTTTTTGTTTTTCTTGGTTAAAACAGGAGCAATTCATTCAGTAAGTTTCAACGTTTCTATGCCCATATACTTAATTATATCTCATAGATAAATTTAAAAAAGTTTTTTATGATTATATCAAGCATGCTTTCTATCATTTAAACTCTATATATATAATCTTGCTCATATTAAGCACTTTTATGTGAACTTATGGCTACGAAATTATGTTTTTTTTTATCATACAAATTAATTTTAATTCAAACTAATACAAAACATTTTGATGTTCATAGAATTAAATGCAGTTGTTAGATAAAACAACTGATTCTATAAGTTCGAATACTGTATATATGCAGAACTTCAGAAAAATGAAATGCATGTAGTAAATCAATACTGAAAATCTGCGCCTAGTTTGATTGAGTTAATAATTATTTCTGTGGTTCATCATGTGATAAAAGAAAAAAAGAAAAATGATAATTTTTATTTTCCAAGCAAAACAATAGCTAGATGCTCATAATATTTGAATTAAACATGTTCCAATTTAGAGGATGAGGATAATCCGTTCAAATTACTATTAATTATCAAGATACTGACAGATCATACCACACAGTACTGCAGAAAAAATCACAATAATGAGCAGATAATTACTTAATTAATTAGGGATAAACTTCGATAATAGATCTCAGACCAATAGAAGGCGTTATCTTGTAGTTGTTGTAGCCAGCCGCGACAAAGAGCTTCCTCCATTCGCCCTCATCCCTCTCTTTGCCGGTCGTGAGGATCATCATCTCCAGGTCGAAGAGGAGCTGCGTCTCCACTGAAGCCTGGGTGCTGGCTCCGGCGCCCACCACTATGTCGATTATGATTACTTTTCCGCCTTTCTCTCTCGTCGGGATCGCACCTTTGCAGCACTGCAGGATCTTCACGCAGTCCTCGTCGCTCCAGTCATGCAGAATCCACTGTCATATCACTCAGTTCAAATATTGTTAAACCGGTTATTATCTAAAAATAATTTAAAGGGAAGCAACCCCAGGTAGAGAAGAAGAAGAAGAAGAAGTCTTCTTCTTCTTCTTCTTCTTCTTCTTCTTCTTCTTCTTCTTCTTCTTCTTCTTCTTCTTCTTCTTCTTCTTCTTCAAATATTGTTAAACCGGTTATTATCTAAAAATAATTTAAAGGGAAGCAACCCCAGGTAGAGTCTTCTTCTTCTTCTTCTTCTCTCTTTGCCGGTTATTATCTTATTAGTAACTTATAATTGTATATTCTACGATACTTATTAAAACAAAATGTGTATTCTAACTATTATGACAAAAAATTAGATTTATTTATTATAATTTGCAAATAATTGATATACTGATATATCCTGGTTATTAATGTTTTAAACTATGTTGCTACATATTTAAAGGGAAGCAATAACAAGTTTAATCACTGTAAAAACAAAAAACGAATTAACTTTGCGTATATATCTATCAACAATTTTTTTTAGTGATGAATAATTAAATGAGAAATGCACGAAAATGAATTTTGAGTTCTATCTGATTATTAATTCAACGAATTAAGAATTAAATCTTCTGAATAATCTAATAGTTTAGATGCAAATCCTGCTTTGGGTTATAATTTAATTATCAATTTATTTGAACTGTATATATTTAATCATGTACATTAATTCACTTAATCATAAAAAAAGTAATTAATGTACGTAAAGCCTTTAAATAGTGAATAACAATATATAGCTGTAATATTAGAAATGGCCATGATATGATTTTAAAATGGGTTATGTAAAGTTTTTATTTATCGCACAATTTTTTAACCTTTACTCATATTTGCTCTATACTCGCATCGGCACCCTCACGCCCCATCTTCCTTCTCTCATAATTTGTACTCTTCTAGCCTTGCTTTCTTTCTGCCCCCTTGTTCGCCACATTCTACCTCGCTTTGTCTCACCTCAAGTTCATAACTAATAATTTATTTTAAATTAAATTTATATAATTATACATTTTTTCATCATTTTAATCTTAAGATTATATGATTTTATTTAATTAATAGTAAGTATAAATTATGCTATATCCGAATTTGACCTATCTCATAAAGGGGTCTGAATAGTTCGCAAGTCACGAGTATAATTTTGCTACCCATGCTCATCAAAGTAGGGCTATTGGTGGCGAGTTAAATGGTTTTAGATAAAAATCTATATAGATTGGTAGTCTATCTCAAGAGCCGAAAGAAATTAGCCCTATTCTTTCTATAGATTACGATTGAGTTGTGCTTATTTAGGATGGGTAGGGTTAACAGATTTGTGTGAACTTGACTTGGGTCAGTTCTTGTCTGGGTAGATCATTAAACTTCTCGGTTATGTTCAGAAAGTCAATTTGGATCCGTTTATTAATAGAATTGTGTGGGGTGACTAAATGTGTCGGATCCAATTAAATTTGGATTTTATCCTCGAGCTTCCCTTTTTGCTAACTCTAGCTAAGGCTATTTGATGAATAGCTCAATGTTTGGTTCGATAAGAGATCATTCGTATTCGATTCATTAATATTAATAAATAAGCTTGAACATAATTTTAAAAGCTCAATTGGTAAATGAACGAGTTTGAACATACTAATATTCATCTTGTTAACATTTGTGAACTATTCGTATAAAGTTCATGAACATATTCGTTACTTATAAGACTCGATATGATACTCTTTTAGAGATTTTAGTATATATTGCTTATTAATAAAAAAAATTCATGAATTATGATGATGAACATGTTCATGAATACAATAATTTCATTGATATATATGTAAGAATTTATTTATGATTTTTGTGTCTGTGAACTTAGATTTATATGAGCTAGACCATAAATACATTAATAAGCTCATTCGCAGAATATATGAATCAAGCTCAAACATACTTTTTATGTATGCGAACCAATCCAGAACAAGCTTGAACAAACCTTGATTTTTGTAAACATACATAAACATAAATAGACTACTACTCGGCTCCGCTAGTTTATTCCCTCTCTCAAAAGCTTTTGATTTATATTCGTGCTAATTATTTTATATACCTATTTGGGTCCCAAACTTGAATACATGAATTCTTAATTTACATAAGTTAGAAAATAAAATTTTAATGACATGCTGGTAAATAATGAAGTTTTGGGTTAAAATTTTTTTGAAGTATAAAAAAATAAATATATTTTAATATTATAATATGAAATAAAATTATTTTATTATTAAAAATTATATTAGATATAAAATAAATATAGATTTTTATTGAAATATATGTGAGTTGTGAATAAAAATTATTTTTAAAATTATGTAAGATATGAAATAAAATTTATTTTTAATATTTAAATTAAGTATGATATGAAAAAAATATAAAAAATATTGATGAATATTTTTTGGAGCAATTTGAGGATATTTTTGGCTCCGATCAAGTAAGGCCAATATTGATATTTTTTAAAGGTAAATAAGTAAATATAAAATAACTTTTTCACTCTAAATATAATATAAAATATTTGTACGTAAAACATGTAAATAGAAAAATTTGGGATGAGATTTTGTAAATAGAAAATTCATAACCTCCAAAATAACAAAAATAAAATAAAATCGACAAGCTGACCTTGAGCAGGGCGGCGTCGGCGCGGGGGACTTCCACGAACATGTCACCGCCGACGAACTCGACGCCGGGGATCTTCGGTGCCGTGTTGACGACGTGCGGGAGGTCGAAGACAGTGCACCGGAGCTCGGGGAACGCCTCCACCAGCGCCGCGACAGTCTTGCCGGTGCCGCCGCCGACGTCGACGAGCGTGGTGATTCCCCGGAAGGCGCTGCTGCCGATGTGGGTGACTACGTCCATCACGAACCCGGAGTCGCTCGCCATGCCCTTGTTGAACAGGTCGTTGAACTCCGGCCGGTCGCCGGCGAGGTCCCAGAACGTCTTCCCGTGGGTCATCTCGAACGGCGTGGTGGCCGCGTCGGCGAGGTGGAACCAGCGGGAGAGCTGCTGGCAGGGGTCGACGAGGTGGTGGTCGAGGAGCATGAGGATGAAGGGGGAGGCGGAAGGGCGGTGGTCGGCCGAGGTGAGGAGGCGGGAGACGGGGGTGAGGCCGAAGGCCTCCTCGCCGGAGAGATTGACATGGGATTCGAAGACGCCCTCACGGGAGAGGAGGCGCAGGAGGATGCGGAGGCGGCGGGTTTTGCAGGGAGGGATGGAGAGGGCGGCGGAGAGCTCGGAGACGGTGGCGGCCATGCCGTTGGAGAGGATGGCGTCCGGGATGCGTAGCTCGACTGCGCATTTGAGGCACATGGATTTGATGAAGCTGAGCGCGTGGTTCCAGAGGATGGAGTGGGCTTTTAGGGTCTCCTTCACCTCATAGCCGCCATTGCTGCCCTCCGTCGCCGGCATTCTTTTACTCTCTGGTTCGCTCTTCACCGCTGTTCAATCTTGAGCATCTGCTGGGGTTCTCTCTCTCTCTCTATATATATATATAAAAATAGGGGCATTTACATACATACCCTTTAAATCATCTTGAATTACATATTAAATCCCTTATTTTTTAATTTTACAACTTAACCCCCTAAATCATCCAAAAATAAAAACTAGTAGAATACATGTATTTGCAAATATATTTATAATATTTGTATATACATATTATTGATAATAAGCATTCAAATAATTATAAATCAGCAAAAATATCCTTTAAAAAACTTGAGAAAGACCTAAATATGTTATTTTTGGATGATCTAGGGGGTTAAGTTGTAAAATTAAAAAATTTGGGTTTAATATGTAATTCAAGATGATTTAAGGGGTATATGTGTAATTCTCTCATAAAAAAAATACATTTTAAAAATAATTAAAAAATTTGTATAAGCTGAGCCATAAATTGAAGTATAATTAAAAAATGAAATTATTTTGTTGCCGATGGAGGTAACTAAGCCTGGGCAATTAATTTTGCTCGAAAATCAGAGATCACATGAAAATTAAATTAAATTTTAAATTAAATTGAGCTCAATTCGATCTAAATGTGCCAACTAATAAGCCCTTTTTGGCTTGAAAATTTTATCAATCCAATCTTGAGCCGACATAGGATCTGATCGCAATGGCTCGAAATTGGATTAATTAAAAAATAAAAAATATTACATATTTATATTTATATATGTAATTAGATTTAGTATATAGTTTTTTTCAATAGTGATCTACTGAAAGTCTTCATTAGACTTTCATTAGAATTTTCTCTATAATCATTAAAATCATATTTATTGTAAATTATTTTTTTAATTTTTATCTTTAAATAATAGATCAAAGCGAATAGCCATAATTTAAGTTGATTGAATTAACAAATATATTTATACATAATCGAAAGTCGAATCAATTTTAGCTCGGATCGAGCTTGAATCGATAACAAATGAGTCAGACCCAGCTCGAATCGAGATCGGATCGAACTCTCCTCGTTCATTTTTTGGATCAAATCGAGATCAAATCGAAAACTTTCAATTCAATATTGAGTCGTGCTCAGATCATTTTTAGATTGAATCATTAACACCCCTAACTAAGTCAACATAAAATATTAAGAATGCTCACAAAAGTATATATGTCTCAATAAATTAAAAAAAATATTGGAACCCATTTGTAATTTAATATTTATTCAAGGACTACATTTGTAAAAGATATTAACGTGCATGCATATATACATCTAGCATTATGCTAAGTGAAGGAATTAAAGTATATATAAATTTGTATACGCTCAAATTCAGATACTTTTATAATGTTTTATTGGAGATTTAATGTTTTTGATATAAATTAACATACTAGAATTAATTCAAAACTCTCAACTCATAATTTAATATTTAAACTGTAATATTCTGTGATCTCAATGTAAAGGTATTGCCCGTTTTGGCCTTAGGAAAAAGCTTAAATATGAAGTTTTTTCATGATTAGCCTCACGATTTTGCCCCAAAAGGTATCTCAATGTAAAGGTATTATCCGCTTTGGCTTTAGAAAAAAGCTTAAATATGAAATTTTTCATGATTAGTCTTACGATTTTGTCCCAAAAGGCCTATTATTTGAGATCATATTGTCTACTTATACAGCTTAGAATCTCCCCCCAAAAGGTCTACCATTTGAGAACATGTTATCTACTTATACAACTTAAAATCTCCTTCTTTTTCTGATGTGGGACGATTCATTCATGTGCTCCTCTCACCACTTATTATTCAGCCTATAAACTTGCCAGGAGGCGCATTTTGTCTCAGTATTTTTTCTTTTAGAATATTATTTGGCTATCACTCTCCGTCCTCTTCGGCCACGAGCGCCACATAAACTCTCTAGCTTTTTAATAGAGATCAACTCAGCACGAATTGGTAGCCTGTTGGAGATTCAGCAAGTGGGGTATTATAAATTTGTAATGGTTTTTCGTATTGTAATTAAAAAATCAAGCAAAAAACTTTAACTTTTATGCTGTATTTTAATATGTAGGCTCAGCTTCTATTTATTATTGAGCAAAAAACAAAATATGATTAATTCAGCATGTGATGAGCGTGAAACTATATTAATTAATTCTTTTGGATGGATAGATTATTTAATTTTGAAAACTCTCATTCATCTCATCTTGATTGCTCACATGATAGATTAACAATTATACTTAAAAGATCATTCAATTCAAAAAACTAATTAAATATGACTAACCTTCTTGAGCCTTTGATGTGGATGTATTTATGGATGATCAATCAAAATTGTGTTTAACATGTTTTTTTAGAGATGTTGAACATGTGTTTAATCATATATTTATTATAATCAAATTAATCACCTTAAAGTAGTATTTAGTTCAATATTATCTCATGTTGTACATGTTATACTTTTTAAAAAAAATAATTATTTGATTCTATGATATTTTTAGATAATTTTCTAAAAAATTATAAAATTATCACTTAAAAGATATCATTTAGATGCCATGATATTTGATAATATGATAATAATATCAAAATAACATCAAATCTAATGGACTCTAAAGTGAATATGAACTCGAGTTGTATTGTTTTTTGATCGAATAAGTTATCAAATTAGATTTTAGTTGAAATCCGGCCCTGTTTGGCGTGAGCACTAAAATCAGGACCAAAATGACACTAGTTTAAAAAAATATAAACAATAATAATTATTAAATTTTTTTGTAATTATTTTACACAAGTTTTGATTTTAAAAAATATTATTTTACTTTACAAACTCAATAAATTTTAATAAAAATATCTATTTTATTTTAAATCCTAAACTAAAATATTCTAATCAAGTATATATTTTGGTCTAGGATGTAAAATAAAGTTAATATTTTTATTGAAAATTATTAAGTACGTAAAGTAAAATAATATTTTTTATATTATAATTTATGTAGAATGATTAAAAAAAATTATTTATTATTATTATTATTTTTTAAATTAATATTATTTTGATTCTGATTTTGATCCTCGTGCCAAATAGGATCATAATATCCATGAATTGAAGCTCCTTAATTTATAGCTTGAAATTCTTTTCTTTTAATTAAGCTCCTTTATGTTATATGCATTTATTGAGAGATTGGGGCTGTTCTAATTTCTGTGAGAAGCAAGCAACACTGCTTTCAATATCTGTGCAAAGTGTTGAAAGGAGCTCGAAAATACTCATGGCATATGTCAAAATCACTTAGGCCACCACTTTAATCATCTCCTTCTCGAGAAATTTTTTTGGTCAGGATCGCGCGCCATATTAGTTGTCCGCACGCGAATAAATATCCGCTACGTGGCGCGCGATCCGGACCCACAACGCAGCAGAAATTATTACAGTCGGATACATATGTATCATATGTAGTAATTTTGCTCACATATGTATCATAATATATCTCATACGTAGCAATTTTTATCACATATGTATTATAATATATCTCATACGTAGCACGTTTTATCACATATGTATCTTAATGTTATGTTATATAATCTAGAGAAGTCAATTATTTAATTTAATGATATCTATAAATAATTTTCTATAAAATTATAGAATTATTAGTTAAAAGGTGACATCTAAATATCATGACATAATATCAAGATAACAACGAATTAAACTCCCGCTTAATTCAAACTGAGTAAATTCATTGCTTATGATATCATCCAATCTAATAATTATTATATGAAATCATCAAATTTTTCAGCTACTCAACATAATTGCTAACATTTTTAATGATTAACTCATATTTTTATTTTCGATCATTATTTTACGACTTGCACATGTAAGACTAATTAATTACTTGTACATTAGCATGATGATATTTTTTTTTCTGCCTAATAGAAATTTAATCACTTACGACTTACATTAAGCATCAATCAATTTGTTAATTTGTAGTATAGTTTTTTTTAAGTACATTCACAAATTTCTACTAACAAATAATTAATTTTAAATATTTGATCACCTCAATATTTGATATATATACACATCCTTAAAATTAATTTAGAGCAATGGATAATTTTAGACTATTATGCCCTCAGTTTATACGATTTATTAAAAATTTAATAAAAATTTAAAATTTAATTTCTTTTATCGCTTATTTTCTTTACACTGAAAATTCAAAACTAAAACAATATATTATAAAAAGCCAACAAATCAATGAACAAGAATATTTTTATAATGTAATAATAAAAAATTAATAATTATATTTTAATTAAGCTCAAAATATAATATTTTTATAGCCTTACAAATTTAAATTAAAGTTTTCACAAAATTGGGACAAATTACACTTATTCTTTTACGAGTTTAAGATATATAATAATAATAATAATAATAATAATAATAATAATAATAATAATAATAATAATAATAATAATAAGCTACAATAAATCCAGATGTTAAGAGAATTCGTCAAAGCAAATCAAATGACTCCAAATGAAAATCAGACTTATATGAATGCCAGAAAGAAAAAAATATTATATATATATATATATATATTCTTTAAATGAAAAACTTCGAAATAAATTCACTTTTACTATAGTTTTATTACTATGGGACCAATATGCTCGATATGTCAAAGATCTCAAGGCATTAGATAACATACAGACTTTTGAGTTTCAACAAGTTCGAGCTCAAAGTGTTGATCTCTATACGAGAAAGTTGATGTAGAAGCATAATAAATAATTTTTTTAATATATATATTTGCTGTATTATTTTATTCTTTTTATTATTCAAATGGATAATAAAAAAATAATAAAATAATATTGTATTCATTTTAAGAATAAATAATAAAATAATTTTAAAAAAAAAATATTTTTTCATAAAAAAATGAATTTTTCTTCATTTTAGGTACTCTTATCAAGCCATTTTTAGAATTTATAAGCTTGTTTTTTTAGATGGTTCATTTTAATTGACATACGGAACGATCAGACAAAAATTTCGAATCAAATAATATTTTTTTACGTAGAACAATAATTGCAATTGAATAAAATATAATTTATTTTTTTTGAAACATATAAACTATTGTTCTGTGAGCGAATGTGTTCTACGATTTTAACATGATTCATGCATATTCAGGTATTAATATCCTTATAGAAAAATCATTATTTCCATTTTATTAAAAACATTTATTAATATAATTATTTCCCCTCAATTAAAAGCAAAAAATCATTATTTCCACTTTTCCACGGGCTACACGTGGAGTTTTTTTTACATAGTGAAATGAATTTTTTTTTAACTTTTTTATGAAAATAATGCTTAGGTTAAATTGCATTTGACTCCCTAAGTTCATTGCTTATCTCTAGTAGGTCATATATTTTTTCGAGTATTCAGTTTGAGATCAGCTCGAGTTTGATCCGATCAAGTCAAACCAACATATTTCATATTCCTGCACAAGACCATTTAAGAACTTGGTCTGGTCAAGTGAACTGATTACTAGTACATATAACTTAGCTATTTTTATTTATATTTTTATTCGTACATGTTGACGTAGGATGTGGGGGTCCTAGGAAACACCAAAAAGAAAGAGAGTTCCAGGAGACGGTGGCGCGCAAGAGGGGGTGAGCCTGTTAATGAAAAGCTCAAGGAGAGAATCAGTTCAGAGCATTCAGAGAAACACACAGAGGTTTAAGGTGGTTCAGGGAGGAAATCCCCTACGTCCACCGAGCGATCAGCGAAGAAGGTTTCACTGATGGAGAAAGGTGGCCTTGAAAGCTTGTACAATGCTCTTCTTTTGGGAAGAAAAAAGAAGAAGAAAAAGAAGAGAGCTCCTCAGTTGAGGCTCTGTTACAATGAGAGTGAAGGAGTCTTTCCTTGTTTCTTGACGCCTCTCTCTCTCTCTCTCTCTCTTTTCGCTCTGCTCTCTCTTTTGGTGAATTGTTCAGCGGTATTTATAGCTGTTGGAGTGTGTAGCTTTACCCTGATTTTTCGGAGAAAAAGTGATGGACAGGCTCTGGGTTCTCGCCGTTTGTCTGCCACCGAAGAGGCCTGCAGCTGTGAAAGGAGGACGATACCTTTTAATACTGGTACTTCTTCTGGGGATCCGTGATGGCTAAAGCATGCGGATCCTTGATTTGCGGGTCTGGGAAAAGGTGCCTTGTACGGGGAGCGGCGCGGTTAGGTGGAGATGATTGTGACAGGCGTTGTTCCATAACCTTGTGCCCAATGTTATTAGGGGCATTCTGGGATATCGGGAGCGAGGTTAGGTTGAACCCTCGTGGCCGAGGTTTGACCTGGTCAAAAGTCCTGCAAAGTCAAAGATGAGTCAGCAAATCAATCAATCAAATGGAGGCCAGTCAGGCGCCACATGTACGGTCAGGATGCAACGCAGGAACCACGTGTTAACAGTACTACATATATAAAAGAACATAATACGAGCACTAATTATTTTGTGATATCAAGGGCTTCCAACAACTAATAACGATACATTGATGAAGCGAGGTTAAGCATCTCCCATCACATATATTGAGGTTGTCATGTCGGTATGACTAGAAAAGGAGAGTTAGATCCTCCCTTTAGTGGGAATGAGAAAATTTTTAGAAATTTAGGTTATGTTTGTCAACTGGCAAAAAAATTTTAAAAATTATTTTATATCTCATCCTACACAATTTTCAATATTAAACAATCACTTTATTTCACATCCAATACAATTTTTAATATAACTAACTCACTTTATTTCACATCATACACATTTTTTTAAACCATCTTTTTTTCTTCTAGCCAAACGCTCTCCTTAACGTTAACAACTAGTTGAATTTGAGCGAATTTGAAATTTTTAATTAATTAATTTAAATATTCATTATATAGGTTGAATATAATATATAAATTATGTTTATTTGACATGTGTGTTCATTTGTATTTTAATGTTTTCATTATATACACCTCACAAAATATATGATTTTGGGTTTGGTCCCTTTTCATGTATAATTTTGGGACTGCAGCAAAAGGTTTTAAAAAGGTGGGTACTTAGAAGTGTTGACATAAAAATTTGATATGAAACAAAAAAATGAGAAAAATTGTATCTATAGATCACTATGATGATTGCCAAATCTTCTTCTAGTCCCGAATTCTTCTCTCTAATGTCGATAGTGGTGCGATTAGGCTTGTAAATAGGTTTGATTTTGATCCTATCTGAGAATAGACTCGAAAATATAGTTTATTTGATACATTTTATCTGTCATTTACGTGAAGCAAATCTGACTAATTCGTTATTTTCTTCTGGGCCAGATTACAGATCAATCATGATCTGAGCAGCTTATATTTGACCCGACTGTGTCATCATACATATACAATTTAGTTTTTGACGAAGATTCATTCACGTCTATCTGAACTTTCTTTAGTGTCATTATGCAAATTGTTTTCCTAGTATATTAATTGCTATAATATTAATATATTAATCAATTATTTAGAAAATATGAAATTTTAATCTGACTCAATTAAAGATCCAACTCGACCCAAATGTGATCCAAGTTGAATTCAGGTCAAGGCTGATCTCATCCAAGGTGTGATCTGATCCAAATATAAATGGATCTCGATTTGGATCAAAACTAATCCGATCTGAATCTAACCTATTTACAAGGCTAGGTGCGATTTTTATAGCCAAAATTTGTAAGATTACTTTTTCAATCAATCAAGGTGGAAGGAAAATATCTCTTCCTAAAAATATTTCACATCATATTTTTTATAATCAAATTTTAAGGAATAACTAAAAAGACTAGACAAAAAAGTGTGATTCAAGATTAGGAACTTAATAGTAACGTCAAACCACACCGAGGAGCCAAAGTTGAAAATTTTAAAAAATTGAGAACAATTTATAAGTACTTCTATTCTATTTGTTGATTATCTTATTACTAAATTTGTATTTATAATTTTAATTGTGATATAATTATAATAAATAAATCTATATAGTTAAAGTAAATTAAAATTTTAATTACTTTATTAGTTTTTCATCCTTCTCTGGACAGCATTCGTAAAATTCTAATGGAATAACATATTCAATACTATATTTAATAAATATTATAAATTTTATACTTAATTTTTAAAAATTATAAAACTTATGAAAAACTTCAAAATATAAATTATATTGTACACACCTTAATTACTTTCATAAATATCTTTAATTGTAATAAAATATTTTTTTATGTACTCTGATCAATTTTTAATGTAGGACATCCTAGTTCTCTAGGTGAAATAAATCAGCGTCAGATAGGATCGTTCACTTTTATGATCACCGTCAATTCAAATCAACGATTACATATCTTTGCTATTTTTGAATAATCAGATTTCTCTCTTATTTAAATTAATGGTTAGGATTTAAGTTTCTAGTTGTGGCTAAATAAGAGCTAAACTTAAGTAAGATACTATAATGAAATTAAACGACATATTTTAAGAGCAAACAAAATATATAAAATGTAATTTGTAATTTTTAAAAAAATATAATTTGTAATTAAGGCACTTTATACGTTTTATAATTTATATGTATCGAGTAAAAATCTATAATATTTACTGAATATGTAGTATATATAATTGTTCCAAAATTCTACATTATCTACAAATTAGCACGTTATCCAACAGTCCACATTTTTGTTGCAGAGAGGCATTTGTACTTTGATTTTAGATATTTTATGCATAGTTTGTGCGGATATCCCAACATGTGAGATGTTTGGCACCTAATAGAAGTCTGTCACTCGTGAGGGTTGGGCCCCATCGTGCCTGTGTATTTTACGCTATTAATGACATATTTTTATATTATTTCACATATTTTATTATATACGTAGCAAAAATAAATATATATGTAACAAATAAAGATATATATAGCAAACATAGGTTTATACGAAGATACCATATATATATATGTATACATTACAAAAATAAGTTTACAACAACAAACAATAACAACAAACAATAACAACAACCAAGCCTTAATCCCACTAGGTGGGGTCGGCTACATGAATCCTTTGTTTCCATTGCGCCCTATCAGTTACCAAATTTTTATCTAAATCTAAGTAACTAAGATCACTCCTTATAGTTTCTTGCCATGTCTTCTTTGGTCTCCTCTTCTTCTTTGTACATGAGCAAAATCCAATAACTCAATTTTTCTAACTGGAGCTTCAATCGGCTTACGATTTAGATGTTCAAACCATCTAAGCCGACTTTATCTAAGTTTATCCTCAATTGGTGCAACACCAACTTTCTTTCGGATATACTCATTTACAAAAATAAATCTACACGAAGAAAAATTTGCAACGGATGGCCTGATATTTACTTCGCATAGGCTTATGTTTTTTTTAACACAAGTATATACTAGGCTTTATATATTTTTCTTTTTGTTATGTATAGACCTATCATTATTATGTATATACAGAATGAAAAAAAAAGTGTTGTTAATGGGAGAAAATGTTGTTAAGATTGCATAAGCGCGGTGAGGCCCACCCACATAAGTGATAGGATTCTATTAGGTATCAGACATCTCATGTGTTGGAATATCCACACTCAATAATTCTTTCTTAAATACAGCGTGATGAAGTTATTTACTAGTCTAGTTATATAGATCTTCATTACATTTTTTTAACTTTTTATAACTACAATGACTTTGTGCATGAAACATAATTGACTATTGATCCAACTTGTTCCTATTTAATTTTAAGGCTATTAACAGTCTAATCTCAAGCCAATTCAATCTAGTCTCAAGATTGAATCAAAACAATTCAAGCATTGAGCAAAGACAATCCAATCTAATTTCGATCTAACTTGGTACTCATCAATTCAATTAATGAAACTTAAACATACACATATTTATTAATTCAATTATTTTAAATTATAACCAGAGACCAAATCATTTGATCTTTCCCAATTCCTAGTAGTGCACATAGGTCTTTATTCTCTTTTCGTACGTGTTCGAGGATCTGCAAACTTGTCGATTTTCGACATTCTAATAAATAGTAGATATTAGGTATGATTATGCAAATGTTTTGCATCTAATTGGGAAGTAAATAAAGCATTTAGCTGATCATGAATACAAGAAATAGAAGTAAATAAAGAAAATGTGGAATGACAACCAACAATTTGAGATACAAGTAATAGAAGTACCTGAATACAGTATTTTAGTTTTATCAAAAAGAAAAAAGAAAAGAATACAGTATTTTAGAGACAAAGAGAAGCAGCCAAATTTACACTGCTGGAATGTATCAAACATCAAAATAAACCTGAAAGAACAAGCTTGCACAATCAAATGCATCTCATTTCTTAGTTTCTTAAAACTTCAAACCATCATATTATGTGTCGTGTTAGCATAAATCATACTCCTTCGAAACAACGCATATTTTCATTAGCTTTATACGGCCGATGACAAAACACTTGTAACTTGTATTAATGAAATATGATTGGTACTGAAATGAAGAAAACATCATTGTTTTGAAAATAAGGAAGACATCAATCAGCAAAAATATCCAGCCATACTGCAGAAAAATTTGCCTGGCAACAATGGTGGCTAAGTTGAGCAACAACCAACCTTCTTCACAGCAGAGACATCATCTTTTGTTCCAACATCAATGGTCTGCCCCTTTGGCAAGGTTGCGTGATCATCTCCAGCATCAAGAGCCTTCCTGCTGACAACACGATAGATTTGGGTGAGTACTTCGGTGAAGGCAGTCTCCACATTCATGGATTCCAAGGCTGATGTCTCCGTGAAGAAAGTGTTTTCTATCTCGGCGAAGGCCTTAGCATCTTCAGTCGGTACTGCCCGTAGGTGGCGCAAATCCGCCTTGTTCCCAACTAGCATGATCACGATGTTGGCATCAGTGTGGTCTCTGAGCTCTTTCAACCATCTCTGCACGTTCTCGAACGTGATGTGGCGGCTAACATCATAGACGAGGAGTGCGCCGACAGCTCCCCGATAGTATGCACTTGTAATTGCACGATATCTAGCAAGTAAAAATAAAGTAGTTCGCATAAGCATTTAAACACATACAAATAGCATGGAAGCCTTCATGTGGTATTTTATAGCTTCCTATGTGGACATCATGGAAAAAGTAACTCAGGTGAGTGCAATAGCTCTTCCTTTGCGCTTGGCTTTCAACCTCGTAGCGGCATAACCAAGAAAATGTTTTATTTACTAAAACAGCAAATAATAGTGTGCGCATCTTTCACCAAGTTTTTCTTAAATCAGAACCCAAGTCTACTATGCTGCTTCAGCTTATAATCTGAGTTATCTATAATAGCACACGACAAGAAATTTACCATCATTGATACTCTTGGCTTTTAACTTCTGTTTTTTCTTGTAACCGAAATGCTATTGACTCGTTTAAGTGGAACTCTTTCTTCTCTATGATGTGCATGTTCATATTACCTAAAGAATATTTTCTATAATCTTATCTTCAATAGATGCTACTTTAACATTTATCTATTCTATTCTTACCATGATGGATGTCCTCCACAGGCGAAAGCATAATATTCAGGAGAACAAGGACTCTAGAAATATCTTCTGCCTTTTGGCTAATCATGAGCATAAGTGTGGTGGGATTAACTATGCTATATTATAAGAAATGATTTGATATCATATCCAAAAAAACACCTCTCAGCTAAAGACTTTGTTTTAGAAATAAGCTGAAGTATATCCCATTCTTGTGAAGTTCTGGTCTGTTAATGGTCTGTTTGATAGATGAATCAAGATAGCTTCAAGCCGTTTTAGACGTGTGAAGCTGAATCCATTCGGGCCAGACCTACTAGAGCAAGGGATATTTCACGGATGGGTGGCCAGAATGCTCTAGGTGCCTCGGAAAACTAGATAGGCGCTAACTTCGAAGACCATTCAGAGAAAAAGGCCTATGAACATAGCATAAGTGCTCTAGGCGTCTTCCACTGAATTTCCAAGTCAGGGCTTCATAATATCAAAGCCAAGACCATCTAAAAGTATCTGATTTTATTTTCTGCTTTTGAGCCTGCAGGGAAAACATGAGCTGCAAAATTCTCGTGCTTATGGAATATTTAGAGAACTCGCTCGTGCTCTGCCTACCTGGTCAGCTATTTTGCCCCAAAAGAAGCAACCAAAGAGAAAATTTGCCAAAGGTCCTACAAAGCTCTTCTGTTTGACAAGCCCACTTTTGGGAATCTGATCCCACCATAAGTGAAATCCACGCCTTTCTCAGGTTGACAGAGGTATCATCTTGATTCTATTTGCTTTTTTTTACTGAAAAATCCATCAATCCAACTCAGTATGAGTCTGCAGAGGAATGTCAACAGCTTATGCAAGCCAAGGGACAGGCCCAAGGGTATCGAACGGCAAGCGTTTGAATTCCAAATCCTAATTCGCTCTTATTTGATGACAGGATTTTGTATTGTTAAAGATAATATCCAATTATCCATGCACCGGACAGGTGTTTTAGACATGTTTATGCTAGATGATTAGACGTAGAAAAAAAGTTGATGACATACGGACGTTGTAAGTATTGCAGCTCAACTGAATGAAGGATGATGCCTAATTAACTAAGTAAAGAAGCTGCAACTACACACTAAACACATCTGAAGAACCTATTTCATGTTTACGTTGGTTCTGTTGCTATATGCACATCATTTTGTGCATGAAAATAGATGGGAGATGCAAGTGCTAATAAGAAGAGGAAGAGAATCAGCACAACTGCACAACTAGATTGGGCCAAGAACTTTTGAGTATGAAGGCTAATAAACATAAAATGGAGGATTGCATTTCTTGAAAATCGTTTTTTCTTTGAAGGTTGGGAGGATTGCATTTCAGATATTAAATGAATACCTAATCTCTAAAAGTGCAAACCTAGCTATAATTTAGCATGTTGAGTCAAACACAGACTGTAAGATGGTGTTTATTAACAGAAGGTCCAATCCTGCTGCTTTGGATTGAAAATATCATTCGACTAAACGACGCCATGAAATGTAGACCTGATATCGGATGGAGGTAATCCTACTGTTTTGGATTGAAAACATCATTCGACTAAACATGCCTAAAGATGCTGACCTAGTATCTAACTCCGCTGCCGGCTGCGACCGTCCTTGCGCCCTCGCGCATGCTACCCGTCGACGGCCGTGGCCGTCCCTCTTGCGCACAGGGATCGACAGGAGGGGGAGAGAGAGAGAGAGAGAGAGAGAGAGAGAGAGAGATAATGGTAATTTAAAAAAAAAATTAATAATAAAAAAATAAAAAGGACCCATTTGATAATTTATTAAAAACTCAGGGACCCCGATATTATAATTTTAAAAATGTGGACCTGTGCGTTATTAAGCCTTTAAACTCAGGGACTTGGGTGTAATTTACCCTTTTTGAAATAATATGTATTGTGCCATTTATAAGTTTTATTAAGAGCTTATAAGGCCAAACACAAAATCTTTTTCTATAAATGTTCTTCTTTATGAAAAGTAAATATACCTTTTCTATTATATGCTTTCTACAGGACTACATGCCCCCAATTGTAATCACATAAGCTCTATTGAACCTAAGGAAGATGTACACTGATAGATGATACAATAATAATGGTTATCCACCCCAAAATGTAATAGTTGCTGTGAAATCTAAAAGACAATTTGTCAATATTGGCACATAATGGGAAAATTCAACAGTGGGTATGTGGATTTTGAAGTGTGCATGTGCGAGGGAGGGGGTTCACAATTCCTAATGATAATATAATTTTTTAAAACAACTTTTTTTTACATAAATGAACTAATTACAAATACTCCCAAGTTTATAACAGCTATGCAAACACATAAGTTTATCTCACTTCATAAAGGATTAAAATTATCATTTAAATTTGAATCTCAATTTGTGCCTAAAATGCATGGGAACTACAAAGGTATGAAGGAGACATTTAATACTCGACAAGCGCAGCTTGGACATGGTCGAGAGAATATTTAGTATTTGGAAGATCCATTTTCCAATACTAAAAAATATTGTCATTTTCACCGGAAGAGCATACTAAGTGTGACCATACATTTACATTACATGATATCATGTGTATGATACATACCTACATGTTGATTCAGATGACGAAGACAATTGGACTATTCAATGTCTTTAAGAAACATACAGAAAGGGGTGATAGGTTTTGGAGATTCGAACAAGGGAATGGCACTAAGAACTCATAGATAAGGAACGGGATGTGGTTGATGCAGGTAATTATTTGTATAAATTTTACAAAGAATGATATTTTTAACACAATTACATTAATTTTTCTTTTAGGATTCTAGACATAGAGATAATTTGACACAGTATTGATTCCTGAAGGCTGCACCACCTATGCCCAGTTTCCATGACCAAAATGATGCTCCAAGTCTCGTGTTGCCTTATTATTCTCTGCCAATATTATGATTGAACATTCTCTTAACTACATGCAACCATACGACTTAACAAGATAAAGAAACATGAACAATCGGCAGAACCCAGAGCCATGGAAAGCCAGCGAATCCAGAATATTACGGTTAATAGATAGCAAAAGGATGAAGACGTCAGCTATCACCACTAGTTAACCCTACCCCAATCAAATCCACAGCAAAAACGATTGATAACACCAAGAAGAAGGCAAACCCTAGCCTCATTGAGATCCTAAGCTATAACTTAAGTATTCACAAGCAATCAAACAACAAAGAGGGACAAAGGTGAAAAGCAGAAGCCATTGGAGACGATTGAAGCTATTGAAGAGAATGAGATCAAGACCTTTCCTGGCCAGCCGTGTCCCAAATTTGGGCCTTGATGATTTTATCATCGACGTGAATGCTCCTGGTGGCGAACTCCACGCCGATGGTGGACTTGGATTCCAAGCTGAATTCGTTCTTCGTGAACCGCGAGAGCAAATTAGACTTGCCCACTCCCGAGTCACCGATCAGCACTACCTTGAACAGGTAGTCGTAGTCATCGTCCGATCTATACGTCATTCCTTCCGTGCTGCTCCCCGTCTTCTTGCTACCAGATCTGTATCCACCTCTCACTCAATTTGCTTTTGCCTCTTCCTGGATGAAGAGAAGGTTAGCCGACGTAGCAGAGCTCAACATCGCCGGGGAGCACAACGGCGAGAGGATGTGGCGGAGATCGGAACGCCAGCCGAGCGAAGACGGGTGTTCTTGTTGGATTTGTTCATGTCTAACATAAAAATATTATTATTATAAAAAAAAACATAAAAATATTATTAAAATAAAAAAATTAAACTATTATTTTATTAAAATTAAAATAATAATAAATTAATTTTTAATATAAAAATCACTTTATTTCACATTCTATATTATTTTTAATATAATTATTCATCTTATTTTATGTTTTTTATAATTTTTTGAAATAAATAAATAATTTTATTTTTTATTATCATAAAAAAATGAAAGATAAATTTTAAATTTATTAATATATGAGAAAATAATTTTAACACCCAATATTTAGATTTAGATGTCAAGATAATTAAAAGAAATTATCACTCTAATTCAAATATTAATGTCCACTGTTAGATTTAATTAATAACGTCTGTTCGACTCTGCATGTAACATTAATTAGATTTTCAAGTTAAAATCATATTAAATTAAATTAAAAAAGCTAAAATCATGCTTTGCTGTTTCTCAATGGATAAACTATTAATTTTTTTAAAAACATATTAAATTCTGCTCATAATTATATTTAATATATATTTTTTAAAATTTTGTTTACTTAAAAATTATGAGAACTATTAAGCTTTTTTTACTTTTAAGTCACTGATTAAATTTTAAAAACACTAAATTAAAGTATAATTACATGTACTATAATAATCTACAATAGCTTGCCCTTTTTAATTTATTATTTAAATTGTAAATAAGATTTGTTTGTTTTGTAAAAAATATTTTAAAAACTCATCAAAATTTAATTGCTTAAGAATTTCATTTTAAAGTTGTAATGGTTATTTGATAATTATATCTATTATAAATCCATATTAGCAAATGAATATTTTAATATTAAATTTTAAAATTGAATTAAAGTTCAAATTAAGATTTAATTTTATCGGATATAATATTTAAAATTTGCCTCGAAACATATATAAAAATAAAATATAAATTTGTAATATGAAATTTAAATTATTTTAATATTAAAATTTATATAAAATATGATATAAAAATAATATATATTTATTAAAATATATATTAGATAAAATATCAAATATATAATTTTTAATATTAGAATATGTAGTGCAAGATAGATATGAATTTTTATATTAAATTTTATGTAAACTACTAAAATATTAAAAAATTTAGTACAAGTTGAATCAAACCTATTGGTTGATGGCTTTGAGACTAATTTTTCTCAATTAAAATTTAAGATATTTACATATATGTTATACAAAATTTTAAATATTACACCTTGCTAAAATAAATATCACTCTATGATTTAAATATGAAAAAATAATATATAGGTAATATTCAAAATTTTATATAATATTTAAATAATTTTCACTTAAATTTTTTAAAATAATTTCATATATATCACTAAAATTTAATTATTTTATATATTTAATATCAAAAATTTAATATTATATATTAATTATAAAAATTAAATAAAAAATATAATTTTTTTATATATATGTCATAATTTTATTAAGCTGTAATTTTATATAATTTTTATAGTTAAATTATAAAATTAAAAATTTAGATATTAAATAAATAAAATAATTATATTTTTTAAGAAGTTAAATAATTATATTTTAGTGTCATATTATTTTTCCTAATTTTTTTAATGTTTTGTGCTATACCTCAGACCCTCGACATACCCAAAAAAAAAATCCTTCAGTTCGCTATAATTTTACGCATGGGCCGCGGTTTTGGCGGGCAAATGAAACTCTCGTTGTCTCCCCGATCCCCGTCATGGATTAGGATTAGGGTTTCTACTTTCTGCTTCAACCTCATGCTGTTCGAAGAGTAATGGCTGACGTAAGAAAGCATACCCAAGGGCTGGAAGATAACATTTTGGCCATTCTCGACACGACCGGAGTCAGGGAAGCTCGTGATGTGCACGACGACAGTCAGTACTACCCCTAACTCTCCCTCCCTTCCAGTCAAATTTTGTCCCCTTTTTAAAGTATTGATTGGCCTCACTCTTGCGCAGGACTTGCCTTCCTTGAAGCTGTTCGAGCTGCTAGTCTGGCTTCCGTTTCTCCCTACCCTCCATCTTGGTACCACGCGAATACGCTTATCTGCATATGTAAAGCAGTGGCGGTTCTATTCTAATTGGCTAATATGGGCTGCTGTTTTCAAGGAAAATATTCGATGCAATCTTCCACATTCTCAGAGATGGGAACTCTCTTGAGCTGCTCGTCGCGAGTTATCAGCTCCTTACAGACTTAGACCAGGTTATTTAGAGTAAAAGCTTTTGTGACTTTTCAAGAACTCATCTTTTTAAAACAGTTTTTCTTTTTGAATACATAAATTGTCTCCTGCAGCGTTATCCTAGAGTCTTTCTGAAGGACTCGGAGACTTTGGGGCCTGGCTCTGGTGGAGCTAGGGAGCTTGTCGTGGCTAAAGAGGTTAGAAAATATATTACAAATAGATTCTTAACCTGTTGAGACAACACTGCCACTTCACATTGATTTGCTTGTATAGGCATGGTCTCCATTCTGGGACTTAGAAGCCTCCTATGCTGAGCATAGTGAACCTTGTGAGGAATCAAATGTTCTGTTTGACTCTTTGGTGAGCATGGAAGCTACTTGCTTTTACAAATCGTGATAGAAAATTGCTTTGGAAGTTAGTGCAATAAGATCCTGCATCCCTTTTTATTTCAGCTTGAATTCTTCCAGCATTGTGTGCATAGTATACGTTCAAATTCCTGTGTGGCCAACAAATATAGGATTGTAACTCAAAAAAAAAAAATGTAGGATTGATGTTGAGTGATTTCTATCTGCATACTTTTCCAGCAGTGACGAGTTATAGATCAGTTACTCCATGTGCTTTTGTTTCACATCAGTTGTTTGAATCCTTAAAGAAATTTGCAACTTCTTTTATGTAATGTCTGATTTTTTTTTGTCTTTCCTCTCGAATTAACCTTTATTGTAAATTTACAAATGCTAAATATCATCCATCATGAGTCTTATTGGTATTCATTCCATTGAGAACTGGTCTTATTATTGCTTATTTTCTTGCTAGACTTTCTCTATCCTCATTGAGGACATTGCTATGATGGAAGACTCAGGAACCAAGGTAACTTTGAATTACTTCAAAATTTTTGCACCATGACAATCTTTTAGGTTGTTCTTTTTTCTTCAACCCCCAGAATGTGCACCCACTTATCCATCATTACTTCTGTATATCTATACACGCATATTCACTGTCAAGTTTTTGGTTTTGTTCCATAAATATAATGATCCTATAAAAGGACCATAATGCTAGAGTCCTCCTACCTAGTGCAAAAGGCTTCCAGTATTGAGAGGTTTACGGAGGATGATGTATGCCACAAATCTTTTGGATTATGTAGATCTTTTTCTAGCTCATAATAAGCAAACCTAGTATTTGCACCAAGGCTTTCCTTGCAGAATGATTCTTTGCTTTTTCTCCTGATACCTCTGTCCATTTCAGTTATCAAAATATGCATAATTAAGGCATTAGGACCTCTAGCCTATTATGCAGATTATTTCATGTACACCTGAAATATTGAATTGTGTGGAAAAATAAAAATGCTCTTTAGCCTGATAGTGTGCGTTTGTTTAGCCTGTTTAACTTTGAGCAAGTTGAAGTTAAATTCAAATGTTGATATTATTATTTTGAAAATTATGTATGATGTGAAATAAAGTCCATTATTTTCTTAGGATGCATGTAGAATGTGAATTATAATTTGATATTATATTGGAATATGTGTAGATGTAAAATAATTTTTTTTAATTTTGAAATTTATGTAGGGCCCAACATAGTTAAATATTAAAGACAATTACTTACATATTGCAAAAAACTTTAAATATTATTTACATGTCACTCTCTCCACAAAATTTGAACTATGGGGTGACATCAATTTAAGCAAAGGAGTAATATTTAAAGTTTTAGGTGGCATATATGTAAATGCTCTTAAATTTTAATTTGGAGATTTGTGCAGGGTGTGACTTATCAGATTAAAGTTAACTCCATTAAATACTTGCTAAACAAGCACTTACATTATTGTTCTTTAAGATTTGAACCAGTAAGTTGTTTTTTGTTTACCAAATATTGTATTATGATATAACAAGCTGAATGATTGATGTCATGACCAAGCTCAACACTATCAAGGTATTGTCACTTTGGCCAACTCAAATTTGGCCTTACCATTTTGTCCATTAAAAGGCGCCTCAACATATAACAAAGTAATCTTCTCTCCCTTTTCAATATGGGATCATAACTCTTTTCCCCAACATCCTTGAAACTCATGAACACACATTGTCCTAGCCATAGTGACGTAGCAAAAACATTAGGATGTTACAGTTTATCTTGTAGGAGAGATCAAGATAAGGCACTGAAACATACAAGTCTGATGGGAGAAGAAGAAATAGTGATGTGAAAATAACCTCAGAATAATTTTATTGATTGCTACTCAAAATTTAGGATAAAAGTTTATATATAGGTGACTCGAATACTACATAATGATTGAATAAATCAAGGAAAGATACTAAACATATTCTTTCAGATCATAATAGCTTATTTTTTAAATTTTGTACAAATTAAAATTTGGGAAATATGAAAACAAATTAAACAGAATTATTAAAAATTCAAAAATATACTAAAAGTATTCCAAAACTGGTAAAAATAACCTTTTTGAGGCTGAAAATTCATCTTTACGAGCATGGCTCATAAACCGCGTGGGCCCCATTAGTGCTTTCTAGAAAGATGTTGTGGTTTTCGTAACTCTTTCCGGAATGGGAGATATCGTCATTTATCTTTTGGTGCTTGATTGCGCGATTTTATTTCCTTTTACCAAATTTTTCCAAATAATTTTGAGCGATTTGTTCTACATCAATCTCCCCTGCTTGAAAAGAACTCGCCCTCAAGTTTTCTAGATAAAGTGGAGCTTCATCCGAGTGAGATTCAAATAAATTAGATACATTAAAAGTTAGAGAAATTCCAAGACTAGGTGGGAGATCCACCATGTAAGCGTTGTTGTTGATCTTTTGTAAGATATGACAAGGTCCGATCTTCTTTGGCTTTAGCTTACTATAAGTATCAATTGGAAACCTCTTGTTCCGAAGAAATATTATAACCATATCTCCAACTTCAAATAATTTCTCCTAGCAATTTTTGTTAGCTGCTTCCTTATATTTAACATTTAACTTGGTGAACTTTTGACAAACAAAAGCTTGAATTTCTTCAATTTTCTGGGCAAAATGCTCAGCAACAATACTATACCCAGGAATTTTAGGTAGAGGTACTATATCCTCATATTGTTGTAAGCAAATTCAGCTAGTGCGAGGAACCCATCCTGTTGCTTTGGCTTGTAGCTGCACAAACAACAAAGTATGATACCTAGAGTTTGATTGACTACTTCTGTTTGTTCGCCTGTCTAAGGATGGAAAGAACTGTTATACTGTAACTCAGTGCGGAATAAATGCCATAATGTATGCCAAAAGTGGCTGAGAAAATTCACATCACAATCGGAGGTGATTGACTTTGGCACTCCATGTGGACGAACAACTTCTCAAAAAAATATGCTTGCCGCGTAGGATGCATTAACTATCTTCCTACAAGGTATGAAATGCGGCATCTTCGAAAACCTGTCAACAACAACAAAAATAGTCAAAGGACTGTTGAGTGCGGGGTAAGCTGAAGGCAAAATCCATAGAAATATCCTCCTAGGGTGCCATCTAGACTAGTAGAGGCATATAAAGGTCCGTATTTTGTGATTGTCCCTTATTTGATTGGCAGATTGTTCTGCTCTAAATAAATCAGTGCACATCCCTTTTCACTTGAGGCTAGTAATAGCGCTCCTCAACCAGTGCTATAGTTTTGTTTCTGCTCACATGACCTTTGTGCAACTCTGAGGTTAATTTTTTCCACAGAGAACCTCTTGGGATGTACAATTGGTTTTTGAAGAAGGGAAAGATGTCCTACATCAAAAAAGGGTTTCTTGATTGACCATTCGTGATATTTTGCCACTCTTTTTGAAGCCTTCATCTTCACTGTAAAGCTCTTTCAAGCAGGCAAATTCAATTACTTAAGTCTGCATTGTAACTAATAAGCATGCACGTCAACTAAGAGCATCAGTAGCTTTATTTAATTGATCAGATTTATGTTTAATCACAAAAGTAAATTGCTGTAAGTGATTCATTTGACATGTATGTGATTCAAATCTCGTTGGCTGTTTATGTACTTCATGGTTTGATGGTCACTGTGAAGCACAAACTCTCTATGAAAGAGGTACTGCTCCCAGTGTTTGACAACTTGAACCAGTGCATATAACTCTAGCTCATATGTGGCCCACTCTGCCTTACCTTATTGAGTTTCTCACTGTGAAAAGCACTAGGTCTGCCGCCTTGGAATAGAACAGCTCTAATGCTGATGACAAAAGCATCTATTTCCACCTTGAGCACGTTTTCGAAATCTGGTAGCACTAGGATCGGTGTAGTGGTCAGCTTCTCTTTGATCAAGGCAAAACTCTGCTCTGCTTCTTCACTCCAATGAAATTTGCCTTTGCATGACTTCATGCACTCAGTGATAGGTGCCACATTTGTGTTGGAGTTACAAATGAAGCATTGATGGAAGAGGCTAGACCATGGAAGCTTCGAACATCACTAATATTTTTGGGCTAAGGCCATTCAAGAATGGCTTTAATGTTCTCATCATCAATTTGAATTCTTGCAGCACTCACAATAAAACCTAAGAAGACAAGTTTATCTATTAAAAAGCTACACTTATTAAGGTTTATGTATAGTTTGCCAATAAATGGTTTTAGAACCTGGTTCATTAGATGCATGAATGTGCTAAGGGCATTTAACAAACTAAAAGGCATAACCAACCACTCGTACAAGCTCTGTTTGGTCTTGAATGCAGTTTTCTATTCGTTTTTTGGGCAAATGCGAACTTGAAAGTATCTACTGCGAAGATCTATTTTAGAGAAGACATGTGAACTCCTCTGCATATTTAGCATATCATCTAGTCTCGGAATTGGGAAGCGATATTTCACTGTTTTTTGTTGATTGCTCAAGGAAAAATAGTGTTTTGAGAATAACCTTAGAATGATTTTATTGATTGCTACTCGAAATAGAGGATACTTAAGCCTATATATAGGCTACTTGAATACTACATAATGATAGAATAAATCAAGAAAAAATACTAAATATATTCTCCTAGGTCATAATAACTTATTTTTTAAATTTTGTATAAATCAAAATTTGGGATATATTGAAACAATTAAACAGAATTATTGAAAAATCAAAAAATATACTAAAAATTCTCCAAAACTAATGAAAATAGCCTTTTTGTGGCTAAAAATTCGCCTTTACGAGCAAGGCTTATAAACCACGGCATGGAGACTATTAAGTGCTTTTTGGAAAGGTGCTTTGTGTCTTGTAACTCTTTTCAGAATGGAAGATATCGCCATTTAAATCTTTCTATGCTTGATTGCACGATTTTCTTTCATTTTACCTAATTTTTTCAATGATTTGTTCTACATCACATAGGCTTGAAAAATCACTCGTTGTCCTCATTAGATGGGGTTGTAAAAGCCCGCTAATTTCCATTTAATTCATCCTCGAACCACATTATGGGTGGTTTGATTTGATACCCCTACCCCTTGTTATTCTCCAGTATAGATATTGTTCACTTTTGCCTGGCCTAGGCCTCACAAATTTATCCCTTAAAAGGCGGCTTGAGGTTTTAACATAGAGCCTTTTGTATATATCCAACTAACTTGTTTCTCTTTCCGTTTTGAAACTAATGATTCATACCACGCCATCTTAGAAGCCTAACAAGTGCTTCACATCATTCATGTCTTAGGCTTTATTGATTACTACGCTATTCTCATTGGATCGGTTCGATAATGATGCACCGGCTTTTTCTGATTTATCCTCAAACCACATCGTACTATAGAAGATTAGTTTTGGTATCAATTGTAATGACCCAACCCAACACTATCTAGGTGTATCTGTTTTGAACTTGCCCAAACCAGGCTTCAAGGTTTTATCCCTCAAAAGAAGCCTTATTGGTGTTGGATTAACTAATGACAATTGGTTTTAGAACAAGCTTTCCACAATTTGATGTTGCTCAAAGATGTAAGAGGCCAATGTTGACGGGCATGTAATGAGTTGATTTGATAAGAGAGGGTAGTGACTACCAAAACTTGGGGTTCGAACGAGCTTTTGTTAAACTTGTAGAATGATGGGAGTAGTAGTCATTAGTCCCTCCTAAGAATGGGAGAGAAAATTCCTTGGGTATATGAGTAAGACCTCATGCTAACACGTTCTACATGAGTTCGGGTTAAGGTCATGTGTAGAAAAGATGGAAAATGAACATAAAATATTTGAAGTGGCTTTTATAAGGATGCATCTAGTAATTTTCCTTTGAAATGGCAAAAATCAGTTTCATACAACTTTAGCTGCCAATGTAGGCCCGCTATTTCTAGACTTTCTAGCAACTAAAATATGTATTTGAAATATGCTGGTGCATAACATACACAGCAGTTGTATAGATATTTGTGGGGTTACATGAAGTTGAAAATATTGGTCTTGTTAGTTAATCATGTTTAAGTCTAAGTACCTTGGGAATTTTATATTTGTGATCTTTTGAGATCATAGGCAGTGAAGAACATGCTACTGTTTCGATATCTTGTTTGTGTCCTTGAAGCAGATTTCTTACCACGTCAAGCTTCATACCAAGGTGAGTTTTTTTTTCGTACTTTTTTCCTCGGTGCATATTTTACTTTAAACGTGAATTTGATACTATTTATTCCCTTGTAGAAACATCAAACTGGTTCCTTTTGAGGGAATCCATTCTCAACATGCTACTGGTAATTTCTTCCTTTCTGGTTCAATGTAGTATTCTAAATCATCATATCTTGGAAATGTGCCGCTTTGCCTTCTTATTACAGTAAATGATAGTCCGTTTTCATTATTGGTTAGAGTTTCTACTGCTGCATTTCTTTCATACAATGCTCAAGTGGCAAGGCAAATACCATTAGATCAGTGAAACAGTGATGTACATGCTTAAGTGGATGCATGGTAACATTTATCACAATAGAAATTATTGTGTCAAAAAAGGGGTGTGACACCTATGGAATATAAAGATAAGAGATATTTTTTAGGTGGTTTGGTCATGTTTATTGTCGACTTCTACAAGCCCACTAAATGAATATAATGGTCCAAGTCACGACGTAATGAAGGGGAAGACCTAGAATGACTCGAGATATGTTCATTGGAAATGACCTTTGACTTGCTCTTACAAAGCATTACGCAAATAGAATTGAATGGATAAGAGAAATCCATATGGCTAATCCTATCTAGTTTTGGATTAAAGCCTTGTCATTATTATTGTTGTACTATTCAGATGATAGGTAGGATTTGTGTACTTCATTATTTCTTGTAGGGGAATTTAATTTTATTTCTAAAATTGTTTCAGGTATCTAGAAAAATGCAGTTCAAAAGTCTAGTCAGAAATTGCATTTCAGTCGTATCAGAAAAATGCCACCATCAAAACTTTAGTCCTAGGGATGATGAGAGAAGTGATTCTCCTGGAATACCTCACGTGTGTAATGTTGGTCTCTCATTTGCATTTACTGGAATAGAAAGAGAAACATGTGATGCCATGAGGAAATTGTTCATGTTGGTAAGAATTCTGAGGAATCAATATAAAGACTTTTCATTATGCCTATTCCTGCTAATTCGGCAGTTTTCTAATTTCTCTAGATCGTGGAACTTGATGTTATTCGGCAAGAAGCTGATACACGTGGTTCGATTTCTAGATCTGATGGCTTCAGGTATCACGCTTTACTTTAAGTATGTGATCCCGTTGTTAGAATGCTTTTTATTTTCTACTTCTATTTATTGTTAACTCCTCTACTATGCAGAGTTCCTGTTTTAGACAACGTACTAGATGTGCTAACTTATGACAAAGATCTGCTATCCCCATTTCTTGAGGAAAGTATACTGTTCTGCTTTATTCTATTTTTATGTGTTGTCTATTTTTAGAATTTAAAATGTCAACAATTGATTTCCCATAAATGTTGAGTAAAATGTCTTATAATTTGTTTTCTGTCAAAAAAACAATGTCTGATGCAAACACGAGGGTGAAGATTGTTATGTTCGTGTTGCTATTTGTTAAAGCCGAGAAACCTGAAAGTTATAATATGTGGATACTGACATAGAGGATGCAATTTATGCTTGCTAGCTTATTGAAGTCTAAGCTGGTCTGAATTGGCCTGAATATGATAAGTGAAATTGGAACCTAAATGAGGCACTTCAAACTGCTGATTACTTGATATATGGAATCGACCAATCTAGGATATGTTATTTTGAAAAATAATTATGTTTCATTATAAAAATTCATCAATGAAAATTGTTGATTTAAAATTCTACATAACATTTTATTTTGTTTCACATCACCCTCTCTAGTGGTTTTTCAATGTAGAATGATCAATGAAGCATTACTTCCATCACACATTGATGGTTAGCATTCAATCGTCGGAGCTCATTGTTTTCATTTCTAAGTGTCACTTCATAGATAATTTGAATGAGTATTTTACCCTTTGGCATGTTAACTTGTTCAGGTGCCAAATTTGACATAGGCTAAATAGAGGAAAGAAAGTAGGTGAGTAAATATTTTGAAAATTGATTATCAAGAAGATAAAGAATACAAATACTTGGGATTCACTTACCCATTAGGGACTCTCTCACCCAAAACACAAAGGGAAATACTCAACCTTAGCTTAAACTCACAAGTAATTAATTTTTTTTGAGCATAAGTAATTAAAATTTTTGAGATACCCTAAGTGCTCTCCATTTTACATTTATATATTCCCTAATCTACTATAATAAATAGCAAGATAATGTTTCTTTTTGTTTCATTATTTTAGAAAAAAAGAAGTTTACGATGTTTACATTGAAGTTATTAAAAATATGTATAAAAAGGCTGTTACTTGTGTTCGAACACACGGGATTTAACTAAAACTTTTCCTATTATAATTGGATTACACTAGACTTCAGCTTTAAATTTATATTTTTTGCATTTATTATGGAAATTCTGACTGGACACATTCAAGAAAATGTGTCTTGGTGTTTGCTTTTTGTATATGATATTCTCCTTATTAATAAGTCTAAAAATGAGACTAAAACAAAACTCGAGTTATAGAAGAATATTTTAATTTTAAAGTCTTTCATCTTTGTAGATCAAAAATTGAATATATGAAGTGTAAATTTAGCCAAAATAAAAGCAATTGTATTGGGGATGTCGCAATTCGTGATCAAATTACCAGGAAAAGTGAATAGTTTAGATATTTTGGATTAATCATATAAAATGATAATGAAATAAATTGTGATCTTATTAGCAAAGTAGATGAATAAAGTGAAAAAATGTATTGGTGTGTTGTGTGATGAAAAATATTTTACTGACTTAAAAGTATATTTTATAGAATAGTAGTAAGACTAGTAATGTTATATGTTGTTGAATGCTAATCTACAAAGTAGAAATATACAAATAAAATAAATGTCTCAGAAATGAGAATGTTAAGATGATGAGTGAGTATACACAAAAATATTGGATGAAAAATGAGTATATTCGTAATAAGATTGGAGTAATCTCAATTGAGAATAAATTCAGAGTATGTTGACTTAGATGGTTTGGACTTGTAAATTATAGATTGATGGAAACTCTAGGAAGGAGAGCTGAGGTATTTGATCTTGCTTACGTAAAATGAGAAAGAAAAAATCAAATAAGACATGATAAAAAATTATTAAAAATATTCTTATATACTTGGAGATAAATAATAATTTGTTATTTGATAGGGTATAATAAAAAAATAAAATTTATATTGCTGATCCCACATAGTGGGATTATGCTATTGTGTCTCAATGTCTTGGCCATCAGACTAGGTTGGAGGAAGTTAATTAATGCACTGTAGCATTATAATTTGATGGATGGCTTTATAATTTCTCTAATTTACAGTTGGTTTCGTTAATTAGAGTTTGCTACCACCAGTTTTTCACTAGTTTGGTGAGATAGTGATTGTTTCACTACTAGCTATTAGAACTTTAGTTTGTTTGCTTTTAAGATTTCAATGGCATTACCTTGTTGAATTTTGTAAGGGTAAAATTTTAACAACTGTGGTGTCAATGACCTTAACAATAATAAAGACCAAAATGTAAGTGTTGAGGGAGAGGGGGAGGAACTAAACTTAGTTGGGCTATACGAGCAACTAAACTTACTTGGGATGAACATAATATATAAAGAATGAACTTGTGCATATTGTTTATGAAATAAGCTAAAATTTTCTTAAATTATGATCTCACCAAGCTATGTCTACATTAGATTATTGACTAGTGTAGTGGCAAGTGGTATAATGTGGATGGATTAGTTTCATGAGGATGTTAATGCTAAATTTTTAGGCTTTATGTAGTTGAAAATTCTTAAGGTGAGCAAATATGTTGTGCTAAAGTAATGATATGTAAGTTGAAATAAAACTAGTTTGTTATATTGATATTTGTGTAAGGTGTGAAACAAAATTGGTGGTTATATTAAAATATATATGGGATATATTATTACAATATATATATATATATATATATATATATACATGGTTTTAAAAACTAGATCGGTTTTAGAACTGGTAGAATGAAAGGTGAAAGGTTTACGGTTTAACTAAGGTCGAATTGGGTTCTAATTATAATGATTTACTAATTTAATAAATATTTATAAAATATAATTTTGTAATAATAATAAAAAATATATCATAAAATTCATGGTGTGATTAAAAAACTAAAATTTAACAACATTAAAATTCTTTTTAAAGATTATCAAATAATAAAAATTATAACGTTATTCTTATAAATAATAAAAAGTAGAAAGATTCTTAAAAAATAAAAATTACATAAAAAATATATTTCTATAAATAATTTTCGATGAAGTTTAGTTTTACAAAATTAATTAAATGAAGAAAAATGAAAAAAAAAAACTAGTTTTCACTATCACTCTTGCATAATGCATAGTCGGATTTAGTCCCACATTATTAAAGCAGGCATGAAATCTCCTTCATATTACTTTGTGGCTAAAGCTTCTTAAGAGAAACTTGTGGACTGGTCTGTTTAACCATATTGGTTAATCGGTTTTTTGGTTCAACTCCGGTTCTGGCCAGTTTAATTCCGGTTCAATGTAGGGCCGGTTTTGAGACTTGACTGGACCAGTTAGACCATCGATTCATGTTTAACAAGATGAACCGATCGGTCCGGTCCAGTTTTTAAAATATTATATATAGAGAGAAAGAATGTGAAATAAAATCATTATAAATGCTAGAGTTTGTATAGGATGTGAAATAACATATATTTTATTGTTAGTAATTCTTATGAGAAAGAAACATGGCTTTGTTAGTCCTCTTCCAACCTGACCCAAAGTGCCTTGTCTTCATAAGCTCAACTCTCTCAATGCCTGTGTTTGCCTGTGTTTGCAAAGAGCTTTAACGTCATATAAATATGAGGCTTAACATTTTAGCTGGTGGACTCAAGTTTATTGAAGCAAAAAAACAAGTTTTTTGCCGTCAAAATGGATTTGAGCTGACTAAAGCTAGCTTAATGTTAACTTTTGGTTGGTTGAAAATGTGGCTTAGCTGGCTTAAGTAAATGGATTGAAGGATACTTTGCGCAAGGTTGTTGGGAATCTAACAATGTCATATTTTGTCCAATATAACTGGTAGCTCAAATACTTGAATGTTAGGTGCATGAACTGTAATCATTAAAAGCTTATTCAAATTTAACAGAACATTATCTCCTCAGAAGTCACAGTTGTCAAACCAAAAGAAATACAATATAACAGAGCTTTCAACCTGCTACATGAACTATGTACATCCTGCAAGCCAACAAATGCATCTCTAAAAATGCTGGCTAGCAAGAAGGGCAGCAAGACATAAAGGTATTGTGCATCTTTTATATCAATATTGTATGGGAGAAATTTGACACTTTAGCGTACAATAGGGCCAATGAGAATGTCAGGCATGAGAACACCAAAGTGGAAGAATGTCGATCACAAGAGCACTGGACAACTGAAAATTCCAAGCATGAGAGCAACAAAGTTTTATTCAAAGAAAAAAGAGAAGCTCGACAATAGGTCGTTTCCCATGTAGCTTAGACTTAAGCTGCTTAAGAAAGGCAAGTTGAGCATCTTAAGACATGAAGAGCAGATTAGCTGGAATTCACCCTAAGTGCATTTGGGAGCTTCCTAGGATTAAATGGCTTTAACTTTTTCTTGAGCTAGCTAACTTGGGTCTCAAGAGCAACCAAGAAAAATTATCTATGGTAGCATGTTACTATTGGAGATAAGTTTAAAGAGAGTTACCTTAGATAATTTAGACATATATATTGTAGGTGGATTGAAGCTCTAGTAATAAAAGTTAGATTATTAGGTTTTGCCCATGTAACAAGACAAAGAGGAAGACAAAAAATGATATGGTAAGAAACTATATGGAATGACTTTGCGTACTTAAGGTAAATGAGCTCTTGTTTGATAGAATGCAATGGAAATGATTCATGTAACCGACCCCGCCTAATGGGATAAAGGCTTGATTGTTGTTGTAGTTTGTTACAGTTGCATGTGCTTATTTGTAGCATTGTGTTATACGGTGAATTGAAATAATTTCTTTCTTGACCACTTTCTTCTTCAGTTTTTCACATGTTATCATGCGTGCTATAACACCGCTTTTCTGAAGCTACATAACTATGTTATAGGGCTTTGGTGAGCATAAATGGAAGCTGGAGATGGTTTTGCAATATATTGGGAAATATTACACCAAGGTAAGATGACCAGATGCTCTTAAGCCAGCTACCTTACATTAATGAGTTGTTTTTTTCATGAAGTTTTAAGTTTATTCTTGTTAAACCTTACTGCAGTGTTTCACCAAAAAGGCAAAGTATTCAATCTTTTTTGTATATGTCCCTTACAAACTCCCTTTAAGTGAGAATCTTGCAAATCTTACTTATCCCTTTAGTTAAAATAAAAAATTATGTTCCTTTTTCACAGTTCTCCTTTTGCCACTAAGCATGTATTAGATCGATATATCTCCTTCAGTTGATTGCTTCACTGGAACCATCCACTGCTAGCGCTAGCGAAACATCACTCTATTTGCATGCCTATGGAATCCACTCTCATTGACCGCCTTTGTCTCCATTTTGGAGGGTCTGTTGTGCCCTCTTCACTTGATGGCTCACCGCTTTGATCCCACTCAGCTTTGCTTTCTAACCATAGACTTGGTTCTCACTAGTCTTTACGACCTCATCTAATACCCACTCAATGTGTGCACACTTCGTTCTTAGATGTGCTGTGCTCAACAGCTCTTTCACAAGAAGCCTATGGCACACCCATATCTAGGGTGCGTAGTTCTACTGAGCCTGTGAGTTTGCCAGAAAATCTATGCACACCCATCCTCTCTAGTTCTGCAATAAACAGCTGTTAATATTTTACTTTGTTAGAGTTATGTTTGTTGATGTATAATTCTTTTTTTTTATAGTGTTGTTGATGTATAATTCAAAATGACTACATTTGTAACTTTTTTGGGCCACCTTTTCAGCCTTCCACTCGCACCAGGAGCTCAAAAGATTCACCAAATGATACCTTTGAGAGCATCTTGAATTGCTTCTCAACAGTTGCTACTGGCAGGATCCTTGTGAAAAAAGTTACTTCTAAAGTGGCTCTGTTACTTATAGCTCATGCTTTTCAGGTGATGGCCTTTTCAACAAATTTGTGGTTTGGGTATATGATCTTCTCAATCAATGAACTATTTTTTTCTGCTCGCATCATTATTTCATTTTTAGTTCAAACTTTTTGGATCTGGTTTTGTGGGCTTCTCTGGACTGTTCGTTTTCCCATGTTAAGCTCAAAATTAATGATATAGATCACATCATATATAAATTTCAATATTAAACTAACAATATTTCAAATCTTGCAGAAACTTTAACATTAAAATCAATTTTATTTCCCTACACAAATTTCAAAATAAAAAACTAAATTTATTTCACATTTTACCCGCCTCCTAAAATATAATTAACTTTATTTCAAACTTTTCACATATCTCAAAACAAAATATCACAATTCCAAATATGTATGATCATTCCTTATCGTTTTTTGTCTTTTTTTTTGTCATTTTGTTCTCTTTTTATATAATCAAGATTTAATAATCTATTTTTTCTTACTGGAGTTTCTGTCGGCTTATGATTTAGATATTTGCTTGAACTTGGTATCCACGAGGAAGCTAGATAATGGGAATGTATTAGTAACCATTGGCCGAGGACTATGGAAGCTAGTCAAAGGGTCACTCATTGTAGCAAAAGGGGAACGATGTATTATTCCTTGTACTAGTTGAAGGCAAGATATACAAACACTAATGAGAGTTTCTAGAGATAAAGCCTCTAACGTACTATGGCATATGGGGATAAGCTACATGAGTTAAAGAGAATTGGATATCATTGAGAAGAAGTTGGTGTCTAATATGGAAGATTGGAGAAAAGCTTTCACTATCATACTGGAAAGTAGGCTAGAGCACCCTTCATGAAGCGGCAATTTCATCGAAGGATGAAGCTCGAAAAGGTTCGTTTATGTTTGTAAAGTAGGTTATAGATCTCTTGAGGGGCGTAATATTTCGTTACATTCATCTATGATTTTTTAAGGAAAACATAGGCGTATCCTCTAATGATGAAGAACCAATTCTTTGAAAAGTTCTAGGGGTTTTAGATGATGGTTGAAAAGAATCTAGAAGGCGTCTGAAGTGTATACTTATAAGTAATGGAGTAGAATACATTGGCCCTTTGCCGAGTATTGCCAAAGAAAGGGAAATCGACATTTACGGATTGTGTCAAATTCCTTTGAACAAAATCGGGTTGCTAAAAGTATGAATAGAGGGCCAAGTTGCAAAAATGTTTTGGGCAGAGGCGATGATGACTACTATGGACTTGCTTAACCGATCACCTAGCATTTTACTAAAGGGGGAACTTCTCGAACCAGTTTGGAGAGGAAAGAACGTCTCCCTAAAATGCTTAAGAGTATCTGGATGCCATGCCTTTGTGCACATATCAAAGGATGAGAAGTCCAAACTTGTTGCCAAGGTACGTGAGTGCATTCCCTTAGGCTACCTGCACATTGAATTTGGGTATAGGTTATGGACCCAATGGCAAAGGTCATCAGATGTGGTATTTTTTGAGAACCAGACCCTCGAAGATATAAAGAAGGGAGAGATGACCCAAGCCTCTCCACTATACCTCAACAACGAAGAACCAGCTTAAAGTGATAGGGGATTTA
Source organism: Apostasia shenzhenica (assembly GCA_002786265.1). Lineage (NCBI taxonomy): Eukaryota > Viridiplantae > Streptophyta > Magnoliopsida > Asparagales > Orchidaceae > Apostasia > Apostasia shenzhenica. The sequence continues at coordinate 48,488 of KZ453531.1, forward strand.
AATAAATCTTGGAGATTTTAGATCCTGAAAAACAAAACCTTGGAATTGAAGAAGAAGAAACCATAAAAGGACAAGCAAGCTGAAGATGCGAGTTGTTTAAGGCACTCCTTCAGTAATGCTCGAGGAAATAGAACCTCGGAGGTCCATGAGAGTTTACCGTCATTCGACTAGGTATCCTACAAATGAGTATGCGGTGCTAATAGATTCTGGGGTACCCGAAAGTATCAAAGAAGCTTCAAATAACAACAGGACTGATTGATGGTGAAAGGAGTTATAGGGGGAGATGGCATCCTTGCACAAAAACAATATCTACAAATTAGTTGAGCCCCAAAGGAAGGACAACTTTGAAGAACAAAATGTTGCTCTTTAACTTGACGGTTAAAATATCACAACATAGATACAGTAGTAGATTGGTCATGAACGAATTTAAATAGAAACTTGTGATTGAGTTTGAAGAAATATTTTCTCCAATATTAAAGATGTCAATCTGAGCGGTACTCGCTTTGGCTACCAATCAAGACCTTTAAGTCGAAGAATTAGGCATGAAGACAGACTTTCTTCAAGGTGATTTTTAGAAGAGATCTATAGAGTAGCAAGAAGGTTCCAAGATGAGGAAAGAACATTTAGTCTGTTGAATTAGGAAGAGCCTGTACAACTTGAAACAAGTTTCATGGTGGAAATATAAGTTCGACACATTCATGGACGAACACAAGTGCTGGATAACCATCTTAGACCATTATGTATAAGTGAAGATGTTTAGAAGTGGAGACCTTATCACCCTTCTGCTCTATGTGGATGACATGGTGATTGTTGGCCAAGATATTGAAAAGATCGTAGAATTTAAGGTAAAGCTCGACATGGTCCTCAACATGAAGAAATTGGGTCCAACCAAGCAAATACTTAGAATGAAGATCATGAGGGATCGCAAGGCGAAGATTTGTGGCTGTTGCGAGAAAGCTATGTTGAGCAATTACTTGAAATGTTCAACATGGGCAAGGCAAAACTTGTGACAACCCCTCTTGGTTCTCATCTTTGACTATTGATGAAAGAGTGTCCAAACATCAAAGTTGGAAAAGAGATGTCAAAGATTTCATAATCATATGTAGTTGGAAGCTTGGTGTTTGCAATGGTTTTCATGAGGCCGGATATTGTATATGCTGCGTGAAGTTAATAGGCTGTGCTGATGCGGGAAGGAAATCTTCTTGTTGAAGAAAAAGAACATAGAGAAGTTAGTCTTCTACTAGCCACCTAGAAATCTATGAGGTCTATCTAAGGAAACCAAACCACCATTATAATCTATTAGTTGCCTGGCTTGTCGTCTGCAAGAAGTTCTCAAATTTAAATTTTGCAAATTGTATACGATGTTTCTTTTCTAGTTGTACGAGGTCCTAATCAGAAGAGTTTTTTCGAAGTTTGGTATGGTTGAAAACTTGTCATCAAATTCACATGGAATTTTTTGACAAACATGATCTTTGACAAGGCCACATTTAGGTTTCGTTCCTTCAAGGTTTCCAACAACTCTATTGGTTTGTGCTTTTAGGTTTTGATCTATGTTTGTTCTTTATATATTTATCCCAGCTTCACATGGATTGTGCTGACTATTGTGAAATGAGTTCTTTTTCTTGCTGGAGTTTATGATCAATTACTAGGTATCAGAAAGGTTTTTTTTTTATTAAGATCAGAAAGTTTATTTTGGTATTCTTTGTCTTTCTGAGAAATCAGTCCTCTTTTGTAGCCTGAACTCACTTAAAAGAATATTTTTACTCATCTCTTGTTCTATTGTTAGAATTAGGCCTTTAGGGTTTGTGTGCTCCTCAAGGGGCCAATTGGTTAATGAATGGCTAACTAATTAAACTCTAAAGAGACCCTACATATTTTACAATTACTAGACACGCTATCTTCAGTAAATATGCTAGAAAGTGTTTGAATTCAATGGAAATATATGATGAAGATTTGATCTTCCTTGGCATCGATGCTTGCATGACAGTTTTTAACTGTTTACATATGGTGCTGACGATAAGATGGTGACTCCTCCAAGTGCTTAGGTATTTACATATGTCCACCATTCATACCAGCTGGGTCAGCTCAATAAATATGGTCAAGTAGGCTGCCCAAACATTTTAGTTCGTTCCTATGTTTATGCATATGAAATTTGACTCATATATCTTGTTTTATTTGTTGAAAGAAAACTGATATAGCGTGTAAAATCAAGAGCTAAGGTAGAAAACTGACAATCCATCTAGAACACAGAATCATGCGCACAAACAAGAAGGAACATGCATGTTTATTGGGTTCATCCTAGAATGGAGCTACGACCTCAGTGATTGTAGATTCCTCTAAGAATTTCTAGAACAGCTATAGGGGGAAGAAGATTAGCGTTACACTAACTAGAATATTCAAATGCAACAGCTTATTGGGAAAAGTGATTTTCAGCAGTACAAAGTTTTGAAAGAACATTTTCAAAAGGTTATTTGACTCTAATTCTCTAACCCGTGTTATTTCTCAAGGTTTCTCTTTCGGAATGGTGGAGGTAAGATAAGTCATATACTATATGATAGATGTTGAAAGTTATTGATGCAACATACCTTCATCTAGACAGGGTCTCTTTTGTTGACATTTTGTGCAATGAGAATGTGAAAAGCATATCTTGATGAGGTAACAATCACGGAGGTATCGAGACATTGCCAGGGTCTCAATCAATCCCGATATACGCAAACTTGATACCTCAACTAGAACCAATCCCGAGGTCAGAGATTTCAGCTCGAGCAATTCCAGCTTTGAGATTGGAGACTTGAGCCCTAGTAGAATCAGCCTTGAAAACAGGGACTTAATTTCAAGAAAAGCCTCATTGTGTGACTTATGTCGAACCTCAATATGCACGCTTCAAGGTAGGCAACGGAATCGAAATTGATACACGAACTTGAATAGAACCTCGAATGGTGTCATATGCTCATAGGAAAGACAGATCGTTAGATTCAAGGCAATATTCCAGCACACACATTTTTCTGCTTTATTATGAATTTCCATAAGAATTTGGTCATATCTAATATTCAATTTTTGTTTGATCATTGTAACTGTACGTTAAATATTGACTTGATCTACTTGGGTTGTAACAACACTGCCCATGATGATCCAGCCAACTGGAATATTGCTTCATTCAGGTTTTAGGCCAATATCCACTTTTAGTTGGAAGCTTTTAGATGTATATTCCTGAACCCCGTCCACTTGACGTAAGCCTAATTGATAATATGGCCTTCTTTTGGGATTGAAGTACCATGTATAATTTATCCTCAGGCTTATCTTTCACTACTGCATGATCAGAATGCCAATCTTTTTACTGAGAGAATTGGAGGTAGCAGCCCACAGCAAATTTGCAATAGCTTCATATCAGCATTCAAAAATATTAGAATAATGGACCGGTAAGGCTTTTTTTTTTTATCGTCATCATTTATTCACCTGTTTTTAAACTTTTTTTTTTTTTTAAACTTAGTTATCACCTGTTTTGGAATGAAATTTATCTCAGGAAACCTGCTTTTTGCTTGGTATTATCATTTATTTTATTCAGCTCTTGCATTGGATCAACAGCAGTATGTTACAACTATCTTTATCACTCGATCTTCCCACTTAATGATGCATCCATAAAATGATTTTAATTTTTGTTGTGGAGCTATCCGCCACGTCTAATTTATTTATACCAATTTTTCTGCATTTGATCAACGGATTCAAGATTAAAATTCTGTGTTTTATTCTCTTTTGAACTCTGCTTTTCTTGCAACTCAAATAAAAATATTAACCTCGTGACAGTATGATGGCCACATGTATCTTTGCTATTGCTCTTTACAGGGTCCATTTTCCACCATAATTGGATGCTTCGCCCACTTCATAATGGTCGTTTGGCTTAGGAAATTAAAGAATCATCTAAATAATCATCTTTTAAATAACTTTCGTGGAATAGCTAAAGCTCCAAAAGACATAGAAACCTTTGCTCTGCTGAGGTGGGCATTAATGAGGAGCTTCTCCTCTCATACATGTATAATGCCTTGAATCCTAACCCATCTGTGTTGATTCCATATAGCACTGACATCTGTTTGGGTGTAACTTTGATCTCAATTCTATCATAGGATCTTGATTTCGTCCGACATTCAAAATCTAATGAAGACCACCCTAGGTCAGGCTACGATCTCAATAGTCGAACTTGAAGATGATCAAGGCCCAACATCTGACGATGACAAAGTTCAACATGAGGTTGAGTTCTGACATGACTTAAATTTGGATCTTGAGAATGATCAGGGGCCAATGTTAAGCCCACTTCCTCAATTTTTGATATTCTGGTCACATTATTTTTCTCGCAGTTGATGCTCGACATGTCAGTAAAAGAAATGTGGTATCTGGTGATGCCTGGTTGTGTGGGATCTTAAGTTGTAATTTGTTATAAATAAAGTTCAATAATTTCTCGAGATCAATAATAGGACTATCAAAAAAAATCCAGAAAGAAACCAATTTAAAATTGGATTATATTATTGGTAAATTAGAATTTATTACAACAACAACAACAACAACCAAGCCTTAATACCACTAGGTAGGGTCGACTACATGAATCTTTTGTTTTCATTACGCTCTATCAATTACCAAATTCTTATCTAAGTCTAAGTAATTAAGATCACTCTTTATAGTTTATTGTCATGTTTTTTTTAGTCTCCCTCTTCCTCTTTGTACATGGGCAAGATTCAATAACTCGATTTTTCTAACTAGAGTTTCAATCAACCTACGATGTATATGTCCAAACCATCTAAGCCGATTTTCTCTAAGTTTATCCTCAATTAGTGCAACACCAATTTTCTTTCGGATATACTCGTTTCTCATTTTATTCTTTCGTGTATATCCACACATTCATCTTAGCATTCTCATTTCTGCAACATTTATTTTATTTGTATGTTTCCTTTTTGCAAGTCAGCATTCAGCACCATATATCATCGCTGGTCTTACTACAGTTTTATAAAATTTATCCTTAATTTTGGATGAGATTTTTCTATTAAATTTATTAAATTGGAGTTTAAACTTACTCATTCTAGCAAAAGAAAATTAAATGACTCGTCATGAGCATATTATGCAAGAGAATAGTAACAAGAAAAGCAGCCATACATTATTGCCAGCGGCCGACCTCAAGGTCAAGTTAATACCCTTTAGAGACATGGTTTGGAGAATATGATAGAATTAATTTTTCGGGCAATAGAAGACATGGAGATACTTGAGCCTTCCACCTATTCAGAGGAAATCAGTTGCCCGAGGCTTTCCTAGTGGGTGAAAAATATGACCAAATAGGTGGAGTCTTTTTCTTGAAATCAGGCATGGGAGCTTGTCAAGCTACCTTTAGGGCTAGGATTCATTAAGTGTAATTCAATTTTCAAGAAGAAAGTAGGAAGCCAGGCATCGATAGCATCAGATGCAAGGCACATTTAGTTGCAAAAGATTATAATAAAAAGGGAGAGATGATTACAATGAGATTTCCTCATCTATTCTTAAGACACTGATATTTGAAAAAAAGGATCTGCTCAAATTTTAAATTCGATATGAGGCACCTCGGTGTCGCTCAATAAATCCTCGTTATTGAGATTTACAAGGCCAGTAGAAGAAGCTTTTCTTATCGTAGAATTGTTACATTTAAGAAATTCTGTCCCATTTGTGAAGTCCTTACATATGGCTCGAGTCCCATATACTAGTATAGTTGGGAGACTAATGTATTCAATGGCTTGCACTCAATTTGACTTAACACATGTTTTAAGTCTTGTGAGCTGATTTATGACTTAAAGGGACCCTGGATGTACTAGCATATTCCTAAGCTTGTCTGTCTTTCATTGTTTGAAGGGAATGGGAGAAGATCAATGATTGGGTGCATGTTGGCTATTGACAGTTGTCTTAGATTGGAAGGCTACCCTTCTCTCTTTGTTTACTACCGAGATGGAGTATATGATGTTGATGGAAGCACCTAAGGCAGCTAAATGAAAGGCCTCAAAGATTTTGGACTTCATCTAGATCAAGCCATCTTATTTTGTGATAGTTTGAGTCTAATTTGCTTGGAAAGTACCAAGTATGTCATTATTTGACTAAACACATTCATGTTAGATGCCACTTTGTTTGATTAGAGAAGCAAACCAGAGTAAATAAAATTGGCACAACTGAGTCTGACTACTATGTTCACCAAGACAAGTCCTCGCTACAAGTTAAAAAATTTTATGGGATTGCTCATTGTCGGTAGTTTAGTTATTTAGCCCAAGAGAAGGGCATAACAACGATAGAACAAGAACAATTGATCTGATGCCGACAATGAGAATTTCATAGGATTCAATGCAAAGTTGACATTTCTTGAATCCAACTTATCTTTGTCTATTCCATTTAGCTTCATCTGTTTAGACAAGGATTTGTTGAAGGTCGAGTCATAAAAATGTCCAATGAGGCCTAACAATTAATGGACAATGAGGATTTCTCAAGGTCAAGCCATGACCTTGACTTAGTAGTTGGACCTTGATAATGATAAGGTCCTAACATCCAATGCTTCATCGGAGCTTTACATGAGTTCAATTCCTACCCTTGACTCTGTAGTTAGATCTTGATGACAATCAAAACTCGATGTCAACCCCACAAACATCCTCATCATCGCATAATTAATGCTTGATATGTCACAAGGAGTCTTGACATCTCTACCAATTTGGTTGAAGGTTCAATACATTATGGCACTAACCTTCGAGTATTTACATACATGCCACCCAAAACTTTGAATATCACACTCTTTTTCAAATACATGTCACCTTATAGTTCAAATTTTGTGAAGTAAGTAAAATTCAAAATCAAATGATATGTAGGTAAATGTCTCATTGTTTTAATATTGAGACTTGTGTAAGATGTGAAATAAAGTTGATTTGTTTATTAAATAATGTGCAGGGTGTGAAAAGTTAATGTTTTACGGTTGAGATTTGCATAAAATGTGAAATAAAGTTAATTTTTTATATTAAAATTCGTGTTGATGTGAAATAGGCTCCATCTAAATGAGGCCTCGATGTCTGTCTTTCAACATGGCATTTGAGAGTCATGTGATGTCTTTCATTCTATAAGGGCATTCTGGGAATTGACTTCTGTATTGTGGAATACTATATAAACTCTATTTTGTTAGCGTTAGATCACTTCTGAAGATAACTTCAGTTGCATTGTATGTCTGAATACTATGTAGGGCGTCTCTTCCCTGTCATGTTCTTCTATGGTTTATGTGTGTGATTCTGTATTTTCGTTCTTCTGGTCTCTGGCTTTCTTTAATTTTCCCCAAACCTAGTTTTAGCTTAATAGGTTTAGAGAACTCTTGCAAAATATGCTTCTACAAAGGACCTATTTTACTTCAGAATATCTTCATGCAAATTTGTCTTCAACTTTTGACAACATGGATGTCTATGTATCCTTCAAATCTATCTACAATTTACAGTTTTACTCTTCATTCTACTAAACTATATCATGTCATGGAAGTTGTTGGTAATATATCATGCCCATTTGTTGCTTTTGTTATCTTGCTCGATCTAAGGGATGCATCTCGACATCTAATTAATTTTATTTGATTTTTAATTGAGACAAACATTGATGATCATTTATTATTTCTATTTCCAAATTATGCTCATATTCTGTTATTTGCTTGGAGAAATTCTAAATGATATCTGCAAGTATTCCATTTGTTGATAATTTATCATGCCCATTTGGTAATATATAATTTATTCTCTCCTTTTCTTCATTCAAGTTTGTTTCATGCAATCCATTTCTCTTACTCAGATTCTTTCTCCCCCCACCCTCATTCTCTTCTTCCTCTCTCAAACCTCAATTTTGTTGCATTAGGAAGTGGAATAATTTGAGTTCTTCGTTAACAGCCTTGAACAACTATCAATTTCAACTTCAAGTCTTCAAGAAGAGATCACAGCAAAAAAACTTTTTGAAACTTCAAGAAAATGGATCTACATAGTAAGAAACCAAAGACTTATACAGGGGCATTGTATATATATAAGGAAAATTAAAGCTTCTGGTGAAAATCCACTATCGAAAAACACTAAGGATTGTAATTGCAAGGCTTGATTTTTCCCCCGAACACTCTCGGAGAGTGATAAGATCTTCACCTAGATCTAGACCTAGAGATAAAAGGACATAAAAGGACAAAGGAGAGTTACTAAATGACTCTGTCACTACTTGATTAATCTTCACTTTCTTGAGGTTCTTCTTAATGCGAAAAAGATTGATTGTTGTCTCCGCATTGCTGCAAGGATTCAGGTGGCAAATGCTTTAATGCTCCATGCACGCTGCTTTGGTCAATAGTGGTGAACTCTCAAAATTATCAATCAACCGCGTGTTGCCTTCTATGCTTCTTATATAACAAGGAATATGGAAGGGTTTTATCTTTGGAATGGCAAGAATGCCTCATGTCATTGTCCAACTTGGGCACATCATTACGATGACTTGAAAGGTGACTGATTTTTAGGTTCCCTTGAAAATTACCTCACGGATTTATGCCTTCCCTCACTTGTAGTATCTTCTACAGGATGTAGCGAAAAAGAAGGATTCAATGAGATATGCTATTAAGATTTAATACTTGTCTATTTTCAGGAAATATTATGTGGATAAAAAGGGATGAAGGCAATAAAGAAAATTTGTTGCGAAATAAGAGTCACCAATGAAGAGAGGGAGCTAATGCCAATGATTGAATTGATTTGATTGTTGTTTTGTTTACATGCTGCGAATGATCAAGGAGCAACTCACACGAGGGACAAGCCAATGAGGGAGGTCATCTACTTGTTCGAAGAGCAGATGCATGACAAGCACTTCATGTTCTCCGAAAGGGACAATATGGCCACTCTTACATACATATTCTTTGAATTCTTTAAGACATTTTTCCAATTCGCTTAAAGGAGTCTTTTTAGGAATAGACGAAAAGTAGCATTGTCTTCTAGAATCTCTTCTCAAAAAACACCATATTCAAGGATTACCTTCATTGAAGATAATTTTCTTCAGCTTGCTAGTATTTTGTCTTCACCTTTCGAGTCAATAACTTCCAAGAACGGTTGTAAATGAACCAAGCTGAGCCGACTAGTGGGCTATTCAAGTTCATGTTTATTTACTAAAATTGAGCTCAATTTCAAACTTGTTTGAGATTGGTTCATGAACATAAAGACATGTTTGGGCTTGATTCATATGGTTTGCAAACGAGTTCATTAATGTATTTACGAATGAGCTTATATATATATATGAGTTCACAAACACAAAAACTGTAGACAAATTTTTATAAAGGTATAATGTATTTATGAACAGGCTCATCATCATAATTTATAATTTTTTTCTTAGTAATAAACAAGGTATACTAAAATCTCAAAAAAAAACATCATATTGAACCTTATGATTAAGTATGTTCATGAACATCATATGAACTGCTCACAAGCATCAACTAGTTAAACACTAGTATGCTCAAACTTGTTTATTTACCAATCGAGCTTTTTAAATTATGTTCGAGTTTGTTTGTTAATTTTGAGAAATCAAACACAAAGGAGCTCTTATCGAACCGAACATCAAGTGCTTGGTTCATTTACGGCCCTACTTCCAAGAGATTCCTTCGGTGATAACTTTGTTCGAGGATTATTTTTGGTGACTTTTTTGACTAGTCAACACTTTCGAGGCCTCTTCCTAAACAACTTATTCATTCTCTTCAGTCTCTCATGAGGAAGGATAACTCAACAATTTTGTCTTCCTTTGCCTATAGTCGAACCATTGAGAGGAAAGCAAAGAAAGGAAGGGGTGATTTAGGTAGAGGAGGCTGGTGAGAGAGGTCATAAGGGAAAAATTTGGAAAGAGAAGGGATTTTTAGTCAGTTGTTTAGTTGAAGTTGCAACTATAGACAAAAATTGTTTACTGAAGCTACATTAGAATGGATTATTCACATTATGCAAGGCTATTCTAGTATCCTTATATTATAACCCTTGTTCTTGTTATATTATTGCTTAATCTCGCAAATGATGAACATGGCAGGTGATGCAACTGTTTAGTTTGTTAAAGTTGCTGAAAGCTCATGTTGTTTCACACTATTTACATTACTGATCATTATTCTTGTCATATATTATGCATGCTTACAGAAGAGTCAAATTAACCTTAGAAATGGGTCGTGGTTTTGCCGCAAGTTAGGTTTTGACCATCCTATACAGTATCAAATGAGGTTCATGAGAGTGGTGATACAAATTAGAGGGGCGGGTAAGATACCGGTTTGCAAATTGTCCGTGGGATGGATACGTGTTTGTCGTTTAAAACCTAATACAAGTTTGTGGCAAGCATATGGGACAGGTTAGAAGTTTACCAGACTTGACCTATTTGCCCCATTGCTACTCTTAAGGGGTTGAGAAACAGTCATGAGGAAATCATGAAAGAGATGAGGGCATTTTAGTCAACTAATTTAATTAAAGCTGTTGTGCACAAAAACCTTGTGACTAAGCTTCATTAGAAACAATGTGAACCAAGAAGGCAAGCCAAACCTCACGTTCCCAACTGTAATATATTCATGATTTCATACAGAAAGTGTATTGATTTAGATCTGCAAATGTAATCTGATCAAAGTTCTTAGAGTTCTAAATTGCATTTTAATTTATGTATTCCTTGTATTAGTTTACATCTTGTGAGTGGCGTTGAAATGAGAACTTCTTTGCAGGAGTTTGGAACCGACATCTTTCGAAAAGGAGGCTTTGTTTACTGCAGTTGCGTTTGTCTCGCGGAGTTCATGATTTCCTGCAGAATTGTTTACCTTCAAATTTTTTTTATAATGCTGAGATAACTGCATAAATAGCTTTTTTGGTTCCAGCATGGCTATGAACCAAATTAGACTTAAGTGTGATTTGTTTTCCATGTTTTTTTTTCTTCAATTGGACTTTGAATTGAAAAATCTGCATGGTTTATTTATTTATTAGAAAACATACATGGAGAATTATTATTTTTGTATATTTTTCTTATTTAAATGTCTTATTTAGATGCATAAATCTTGACCATGCAGAAATAATGTGATTTTGAATTTGGTCTTGATTCTAGATCATTTCTATTTTTTGTTATTGTTCTTGCAGTTCTGTGAAGCACAGCATAAGATTCTTTTGTAAATTTTTTTTGTAGTCTCAATCAAATAAAAATAATGAGTCGTTTGCATGCGTGTTTAGTTGTAGATTTGTGTATAAATAAAAGTTTCAAGTTCTCTTAAATATTATAAAATTATATGATGTGTCTGGAGCTTTTTTTTTCCTGCAAAATTAGAATCTTTATATGATCCTGTCCAGCAGAAAAGAATTAATGGAGTTCAGTTCTTGGATAAATGGCAATAAACGAATTAGGGAAAATTCTAAAAATATAAACTAGGTAAAATTTTAAAAAGATCTCTTAGTTGATTTACATTTGACCTAATCTCCAAGAAGTGATTTTATATAAGAAAAATTATATTCAAGTGTCTAAATTTATAACATAATCACATCCATAACAAATTCTTTCATATCTTTTTTAGTATTAAAACTTTTAAAGTTACAATTAAATACCCCGCCTAGATCATACAATTTTTAATACATTAATTAATTTTATTTAATATTTTTATAATAACCTATCGTATATATATCTTAAAAAAAACTATTTTTTTATAAAAAAAATTGAAAAAATAATTATAGTTAAATTGACTACTACCCAAACAGAAGTTAGCCATCAAAAAATGAACTCCTAGATGACATGAAAGAGACCTAGAATCAACAATTCGTTCTAATTTCCTTTCTCTAATGCTCAAATCGAATTAAATTTTAACTTGAGAAGAGCCATTAAAGAGCTAACAAGTTATACAAACGTAAACCAGTTTGTAGTATTATATCATGCCTCGCCATCTTCCACCTTGATGGAATTCCTGGTAATTCCATCATCTCCTAATCAGTTTTTACTAAATATAAACTCACCCGCATGCCTAAAGCACCTTTAAACCAATCATGTGAGGGTCCAGCTACCTTAATGAATGATAGAAGTCATCGAAAGTTACCTTGATTTCGAAGAGTCGAGTTGCATGGTAACAGGGCCATCATTTACCAAATTAACCTGCTCGTATCCGAATACCGGTTACAATCCGTGAACAGAAAGTAAAATGTAGAAAATGAAAATTTGCCAGTGCTGCATGTCACCTTCATCGTTGCCCCGAAAATTCCATCTACCCCAATATGATAAGAGGAAGATTGATTAGAATTCTGAGCACAAAATCTATCTAAGCAATAATGTTCATATAATTGACAATAGCTGATTTTATGTCATACTGGAGATGAAAAATGACAACCCATTTTAATATAGAGAGGAACACATATGCTATTCGACTTGAGTAACGTTTGCACACAGTTTTTCAATTTCGTTAAAAAAAAACAAAAGAATCTTTATTCATCATCAACTGATATAGAATCTCCAATTCTTGATTGGAAAGGATGCCTGTGACCTTCCATCCTTCGCAGGGCGCACGCAGGCGCGCACACGTATGCATTAATTCCAGAAATATTTTTTTTTGATCTCAAGGTGTTCGCGGGTTTTATGATTGATTGTTAACAGAACTATCTGTGTCATAGGGAAGTGAAATTGAGACCAAATGAAACAATAAAAATTAATCTCAGCTTGTGATATTAGAAACTGACAATGAACAGGCAAAATTTCTTCTCTTTTTTAACTCATGATCTTAAAGGAACGACGAGGAGTAAAATACAAATACTAAAACCAAGTTTTGGCATTACCTTTGACTAGATCTGCAGCGTATGATTCGCGGAACTTTTCAACAAGCAATGCATAAAATGTTTTTGCTTGGTCAGGTGACATTGCAGCATGGAAATCTGGCTTGTTTCCCTTAAGAATGCCATACAGGGTAAACTGGCTCACTAAGACAAAAGTATTGGTATCAAACCCAAAAGTACGAAAATTTGAACAGCATCAAAACAATTTAATACTTTCTTCGAAAATTTTTGTCAACTTGGAACTGCTATTTTACCCAATAAAACTCCAAACTTTCGCTGCATCACCTGCACATAATTGCAAGACCTTAGCAACAAACTAGGAAAACTGTAGCAAAACCAGACTCAAAAGACTGCTAAAAATGGTTCATTCATAATTTAAACTAAAAAATAAAATGATATGCATTATTAATAAAATAAAGTAAAATAAAATGATATGCAGGTCATAGATGACGAGAGTTCAGATGAAGACTTACACTATGGTCCCATGCTTTACCACTTTGCTCATTAGGAAAAAGCCTCATATTTAGCACCTTCCGACATCTAAGAATGCACGTATATTCGTTATTTTCATTTATAAAACAACGAACAACTTTTCAAAGAAATAAATGAACCATGAGTAGAAATGAATAGAGTTGAGCCAAACAAAGTTAAGTTTTTTAAGAGCAAGGGTTATTGTCAAGGGAGTTAAATTATAGGGGACTAAATTAGGCCCAATATATAAGTAATAGACACCCATTAACCCAAAAGCCTACGCCTAGGCCAATGAGTAAAGGCTATCAATTGTGTATTGACATCACAACTTGCTGAATATCCAATATAGGATAATTCTCCATTTATAACTCAACAAATCTCCTTCTCACACGAGAAAGTAAGAATTCATCTACATTGAATTTTTCCTCGTCCAATGAGCCATCAAAGTGTGTGTATATCAAAAGCCGCAATCAACCACCTAGAGGCACAATGAAGTCACCCACTCTTGAAATTTCTTAACCATGACAAAAGATTACCAAGAAGCTCATCTGAACCATCTCTAGTACCACTTGTTAGAGTAAAATCTTAGGGGTTTAAGGTAGTCCCAACATACAAGTGCTAGACAACCATAAACCCAAAAGCCTAAGCCTTCAGAAAACCTTCCGT
>KZ453531.1:77041-92591 GCA_002786265.1 Apostasia shenzhenica
AAAATCCATGACCCGAACCGATTAATAAATGGGTCGGGTTGGCGGGTCGACCCGACCCATTTATAGAGTATTTTTTGATAAATGCCCAACCCGAACCCTACCCGACCCGATTATGCCCAACCCGAACCCGACCCGTTTAATAAATGGGTCAAAATTCATGACCCATACCCGAAATTTGCGGGTCGAGTTCGGGTCGGGTCATATATTGCCACCCCTATATAAGACTAAAACATATGTACACTTCTAACTCCTCTTATTTTATACTAATAATTAAAAAAATTTATTATTATTAAAAATTTTATTTAATAAAATTAAAAACCTATTTATCTTATTATTATTATTAAAATTTTATTTAACATAAGACAAATCTTATCATGCTGTCTGTTTTTTATATTTTAAAAAATCATTGTGTTGTCATGTCACACCGTATCGTATTCCCGTATCATGACCGTGCTTCATATTCAATCATTCTTTGAAATGATTTGCCTTTTGAAGACTTCTTTTGTATTTCTTGATAAAGTGTATACACAAAAAAATGAAAATAGTAGTTCTTACAAGGTAGTTTTGGTTCTCAAGGATAGAACCAAAACTACCTTGTAAACAATGTTGCCATGAGCATCCATTAGTGATAGGCATTGTGGCTAGGAACTACCCTAAAGTTGTAGAGGTCATCCTAATTTTGGTCTATCTTTCTGACTAACATGTCCATCCCTGCTTTGCATTTTCGAAGAACTAAATCATCAGGTTGAAAGCTTCAAGCCTTGACATGCTGGTTGAAGAATCTGGTTGCTCTTCATTTGTATTCAGGATTTCCTAGTTCAATTAGACTTGTCAAGGAGATCAAGGTCTTGGCTTTTGTTCAAATTGATTTCATTTTGGGAGGATTGAAGGTTTTTAAGATCATAGCTTGCCATGACTTCAACCCTTGAAAAGTTGTGAAGGGTTCTACTGAGATTATAGCCTCCCATCAAAAGAGACCAAGTAAAAAGTTTCACTCATTATGCTCCATGGGATTGTATTCACCACCCCTCTTACTCTAAGAAGCTCAATAGTCGACACTGATCATACTCCTTCAAGAAGCTTTTCAATTGCTTTCAAGACTTTTTGATTTGTTAATTCTATCTGACAATTTAACTATGGAAGTCAAACAGATGCAAAATGTAAATTGATTTCTTTTTTGGGGCAAATTTCTCTGACTACGCAACTGACAAAATGTGTCCTGCTACACATATGATATCCAAAAAGACTCTAAACCCATGTTAAGACTATATAAACTTTTTACTTAGTCAGCTGCGTAAAGTGTGGACCTTGGAGCTTTACAGTAAGAGTTGTGACCTCAGAATTAGATCCCCAGCATAACTGAATGATGATGACCGTTGTAAAGGATTTTGGTCGTAAAGTTAAGTAACTAATGTTAGATTATCGTTGATGTCTTCATTGTTGTGGTTTTATAGTTGTTGAATGTTGTTCCTTGTGATATGAACTGGTCAAAAATTTCTTTGGTTAAGAGGACCCTTGACCCATCAAAAAATTCTTTTGATCAGTGATCTTGGTCGATCAAAGAGGTTGATGCTGGGCGAAAAAGTACTTGGTCTAAAGTGCAGTGGTTGGTCGAAAGGATCTGTAGAGCCACATGTGCGCCTTCCGATCTTGCATTGCTTGTGCCACGTGTATGGTGATGATTAAGTTGTGATTCATTGGATCTAACAGCCATATATCACAAGTATATGCAAACCTAGCACATTCCTGTGTGGATTGAGGCAATATAAGTAAAAGCAAAAAAATTCATGAAATTTCTAAACAAACAGAAATAAAACTCGAATTAACACCAAGAGATAAATGAGTTCCATATTGAGGTCTCAATTGAGTCATCACCATACACAAAACTTATTCAATCAATGGCATAAGCAGAAGAACAACATAACTAACAGGAAAGCCAAAGCTTTTACTTCTATTTCGCAATGGCGCTGCAAAGAACTCCGAAACACGGACTAACCAAGATCTGGGCAATCAAGACAGATTCTTGAGAGAGGTTTAGAAGCGTACATGTAATCGGCATCGGCTTCAACGTCAGAATCATGGATGCCGACGAGGACGAGAATACCGGCGCCGATCTCGGATACGATGCGCCCTTCGACCTACAAGCCACAAATGAAGATGGCAATTCAAGAACACGAAAAGACGAAAACTCAGTGGCGAGAATACGCTGGTACACATTCGCACCTCGACGCTGGCAGAGAGAACACGTTGCACCACAGCCCTCATCTTCTTTCTTCCCTTCCTAGTCCCACACCCAGCACGCAGCTAGAGAATAATGTCGAACCCTAAAAACTCTCCTTTGTGTTTGGTCCATACTCGATCATGCTTTGTAGCACATGGTCATTTTATTAAAAATAAATAATTATAAATTAAATTTTTATTGAATACTACTCAAATTTTTATATAAAAATTCTTTTTATTATATATATTATACTATTTCCAATAAAATTATCAATTTTATCTTAAAAATATTATAAATTTTTAACATAATTTATAATATCACATGGTTCAAGATAAATCTAAAATTTAAAATCATCATCAAAATAATCTTAAACAGGCTAGTTTGGCAAACAAAATAAATGGAAAAAAATCATGGCCAAAAAACTCATAACTAAATATTTATTTTATTTTTAAAAATTAAAATTTTATTTTACATAATTTTTAATATTAAATAATTATTTTATTTTTACGTTCGATATAATTCTCAATAAATCAGCTTTACTTCATATCTAATAAATTTTTTTTAATTAATTAATTTATTTTTCATTATACATAATTTTTAAAAAAATAATAAAACTTTTTCAAACCTTTTTTTTCTTCTAACCAAATTACCTGTTATAATTTGGGTTCATTTAGCCTTTTGAATAAAAAGTACTAGAGTAAAATTTCATTGGTAATTTTAAAAATATATATATAATAACAAATCAAGTAAGTTATGTTAAAAATTATGTAAAATATAAAATAAAAATAATTAATGTATAAAATAAAGTTATTTTTTAAATATTAAAATATGAGTATGATGAAACTTTTAAGATATAGTCAGTGGAGAAAGTAAAAGCAATAGTATTGAATGTTGCTAAAATATCAGCGAAAGAAGCGAAACTTCTAAAGAATAGTTGGTGGCAAAAGCTACGGGGGCAAAAGCTATGGTGACAACTTTTGAGAGATACCCAAGGGCCAAAAATATCATATTACAGTAGTGAGTGAAACGATGATGGTAGAAATGATGATTCATTAACTATAGAAGCAAAAGAAATAATAGCTAAACTAGCAAAAATACAAAATAAAAAATAAAAAAGAAGAGTGAGAGCAAATAATGAAAGGCAGTGGACGGACTTAGATCTAAAGTCTTATATTAAAAATTTTAATTCATTATCTTCTGCATTGATTAAGAAAATAATAATTACAATAAAGGCGAGAGAGAGCGAGGAACAGTGAACGAGAAGAAGAAGAATAAGAAAAGCCACTCTGTGATACCAATAAATATAAGGGATTTTTACATACAGAACATGAAATTTACACGAAATTACGTATTTCACCGTCAATTCATAAATATTACCACTATCACACCATATTCATTTAAATTTTACATATTTCACATATTTCACATATTTCACATCATATTCTTTAATGGTGAACTTGACATTTCTAAATTGGCATTGATCTTAACTATATTATTAATATATAAATTAAATACTATAAATAAATTAATTTATATAAATAACAATTTAAATATTTATGAATTTATGTATTTTAATTTATTTATCCTATTTAAAATTTCCAATTAGGGTGCCGAATTTAAATTCATATGACTATAATTTTTAATTGAAATAAACAAAATTGTTGTGTTTATAGTAAAAAAATAAAAATATATATTAGAATTTAAATATTAATGAATTTATGTATTTTAATTTACATATAATATTATAAAGTATATGAAATATGTGAAATATGTGAAATGCGTAAAATTTAAATGAATATGGTGTGATAGTGGTAATATTTACGAATTGATGGTGAAATGCGTAATTTCGTGTAAATTTCATGTCTTGTATGTAAAAATCCCTAAATATAAAGATAGTATTTCCTATCATTTCTTATGAAAAACAAATAAATAGGAATAACATTTAGCTTACTTTTAATTTAAGAGTGTGAAAAAAATAATCAAAATTAGATAAAATTTTAATGATATGTAACTATTCTTTTAACTTAATGTCAACATTTTTAGCTACTAATACGAGTTAGAACGGGGGCTGTTGAACAAAATGCAGCCCACAGCAAGTTATACTGTTTCAAAAAATAGGCCCACGGCCCAGATATTTTTGAACCAAGCCCAGCCCACTTAAGAGAGTGAATTGCATCTATTTTTATATAATTAGCTACTAAAACTAAAAATTAATAAATTAGATAAGATTCAGAATCTATTCTCTTGCTTTTGTTCTAATTATTACTAAAATTCTGTTATATATGTGATGGTTAGCTCAATATAGGTATAAGTTAGGGAAATTTGTATATATGCTCTCAAAATTTCAAATATTACTCTTTCAAATACAAATCGACTTAATGTTCAATATTTGTGAATTCAACTGACATATAGAAAATATTCAAAGTTATGAGTGGAATGCAAGTAAATATCCCTATAAACGATTGTTGTAATTAGTTTCAAAAATAATTCAATGAAAAAATCTAAAAAATATTCAATAGCACACTTTGATCATAAGAAACAAAAGTACTAAGTGAAAGCACTCTTCTTATTATTGAATGTTGAAATAACTTGAAGCTAAGCACTAATAAGGTTTACATAAAAGACTAACAACCCGTGGTGTCCATAAGACTGGCTACTAGCTAAAGATAACAGAGTTGGATTCTTCGATGACTCACTAATGAGTTTTTAAGGAATCTGCACTTAGGACTCTAACTAGGTTGAAATACAAAACTTTCACTATTATTATTCTTCTTCTTCAACTGAAAAACTCAGTGTTCAATTTCTTACCGTTGGACTTCTTCGATGATGGATCTTCAGATGTCATTACTACTCATTTAAGATTACATAACTTTGACATTTTTTTATAGTAGAAGAACAAGCTAACTACTCTCATATAGATTTTAGAGAATATTTGGATACATGTACTCCCTTACGATAATCTAGATATAAGAAATAATTTCTCGAATAATGGATGAATAAGTAACTACATATATTCAAAAATTCAATCCTCATTTATGGTATTTGTTAAACTCTCTCCACCCCCTCCATAGGGTTTACGTGCAAGGCCCAATCCCATCTCGTGTTTGAATTTGGTTCTCATGCACGTATCATTATAGCTAGGGGAAGATGAGGAAAAGCTAAATGAATTGCAACCCCCATGTGCACAAGATGAGAGATTAGGTTTGAGAAACAAACATATACATAGATGAACAATTGAACACGCACATGGATCAAAAATCAAGAGATCTCAATCGCATTGTCATTAAGGGATGCAACGATGATTGGTCCCTCTAGATTGGCCCTATATGTAGATGGCTAGGTCTCTGGTGTTTCCAACTAGGTCAATTTATGAATCATATCATGACCCGATTATTTCTGAGCTTCGATCAAATTAAACCTTCAAATGAATCCTTTTTTGACCCGTCAACCCACTCCAGTTATTGACCCGATTCATTTATAAATAAATGGATTGGATGTAAATCACTATTGACCTGACTCATTTATGTAATCTAATTTGTAATTCACACATGTATATATATTGTGGCTAATAATTTTTTTGTGAAAAGATTTAAATAGCAAGCGTCACAATAATTATTTAATGAAGAATTTTTATAAATTATAACAGTAAATTATAATGTGCAATGCAACTATTTTCGTAATTTATTCTTACAAATTCATATTTCACGATATATATGAATATATGAATATATATATATATATATACTAATTTTTATATTGAAATGCTCAAATGATTCATAAAAATATAATATTTTTATCTTATTTTATTTTCAATAAATTTAATATTATTCTAAATTTGATTATAAAAAATACTTCATATAACAAATTTATTATAAATGTATTAAACCCGAAAACTTGAGTTCAGACTCTATCGAATTTTGACTCAAGACGTTCAGGTTCAATCATACCCGATTTGATGTATAACCCGATCCGATATATATGAATTCAGATTTGAATCCAAATCAGATCGAACCTAACTCAAATCCAATTTATTGACAGGCCTATTTCCAGCATACATAAATTGGTCCCCCTAATTTATTTGTACATGCATACATGAAGCTATGCATGATCTAATTGCCTGTCAACAATTTCAATTAATGTTTCTAAACTACCTCATATTTTTAAAGTTTTTTTTTTGATAATTTCTTTATTCTCTTAAATGCAGATCAAATAATCAGAAAAGAAGAAAATTGGAATTTAAAAAGGGTTAGCTTAGAACCATAATTAGGATTGTTAAGAGGACAACTTAGCATGCATGTATGACATTATAATGGCAAAATATATAGCACCATCTTTGATATTTATTATTTAAAAATAGGGACCTATTTTGCATTTATATGCGAATATATATATATATATATATATTACTAAAATCTAACTATTTTATATATTCAACACACAAATCTTTAATATTATATATTGCCTATAAAAATGTAGCATATATGTAATAAAGATTATAATTTTCATATAATATTTTTAGCCAATACGTAATATTAAAAATTTTGATATCAAATATGTAAAATAATTAGATTTAATAGCAAATGCCACATTCATAAAATATAAGAATATTACTTTGAAGACGTAAAAGACCTATTGCATATAGGGCTAAAGTGAAAAAATTTAGGAATAATTACCTACATATCACATAATTTAGTTTTATTTATGACTTACCCATCCATTTTTAGTTAATTACGCTATGCACACTCAAAACATTATAAAATCTTACATACACACATTTAACTTATTTCTATTATAATGAGAAATCATAATTTTTTAATAACTTAACTATAGTTAGATTACAAAAAATCTGAGCCGTTCATCATATTATTTTAAGAATATTTAAATATATTTTGAGTGAAAATCCTAAAACCTTAATATTTAGGTGGCAGCAAAGGAAGAAGACATCCGCGACGTGAATTGATTTTAGGCAAATCAGTGCTTTAGTGTGGTATTGAGGAAGATAAAAATATATACTATTAAGAGTAAAAATATAACTTTAATGATTTACTAACAGAATATTTTTTTTTTCAAATAGATTTTGATTAAGTTTTAACTCAAATGGATGTATGTAAGATTTTATAATATTTTGAGTGTGCATAGCATAATTAACTAAGAATGGATGGGTAAGACATAAATAAAACTAAATCGTGTGGCATGTAGGTAATTATCCCAAAAATTTATTACATTTGGCCAGCGGAGCGATTCAGTCGGTCAATAGTGAGCCCCACGCAATGCTCCCCTCTTGACCGAACGAATGTTCGACCGACCAAATGCAATAGCTTCTTCTAAACTCGAGCATGGATGTGAACGTTGTTTGCAACTTAATCCCTCGTAAGGTCAAATTTTAACAATATTATTCTTCTAAAAGCTTGGCAAGATGGCATCCTCATCCCATAAAGCTAACACAAATATTGTTCCCTAGCTAGGAAGCAACCATGCATTTGGTGTTGAATGTTACCCATTGCTCAAACTTCATCACTCTCATTATTTAACTCAAACCAGCCAATAAACAGCTCTCCAATGTCACCATTAAGCCAGCTAATTGCCAATGCTCACACTTCGCTTTGTATTCATCGTTTGAAGTAGACCTCTTTGGCTCTTGAAGCTCATTTTGATAAAGCCTTCAAGATTATACAATTAAATATAAATTATACCAAGAATAATGATCGTAAAAATTATTAATTTATGATTTCATGTTGTTCACATGCTGACCATAATTCTTATCCCAAGGAAAATGAAAAAATTTGGGAGCTTTTACATTTATAACATTAAGAATCTGTTTGTTTGTAAGATTAAATTTAACAAATTTAAAATTAAATTTAAATAGATATATTATTTTATTAAAAATTGTGAATGATGTGAAATAAAATTAATTATTATGTTGGGATATGTGAGGGATGTGATATAAGTTAGTTATTATTTTAGTAATGTATATAGGATGTGAAATAAAATTAATTTTTAATATTAAATTTTATGTGTGATGTGATATACCTGATTAAAATTAAACTAGGTTAATTTTCAATGGTCAAACAAATAGGATCTAAAATTCAATAATATATATGTAGTTAAAAAAAACACTAAGTTAGTTATTATTATTTGGATAAAGGCATATATAATGTCTCTTTGTTTGTAAGGTTAAATTTAACAAGGTTAAAATTAAATTTAAATAAAGATATTTTTTTTATTGAAAGTTGTGAATGATGTGATATAAAGTTAGTTATTATATTGGGATATGTGATAGATGTGATATAAGTTAGTTATTATTTTAGTAATATGTGTAGGATGTAAAATAAAGTTAATTTTTAATATTAAATTTTATGTGTGATTTTATATGTCAGATTAAAATTAAACTAAATTAATTTTAAACTTATAAACAAACGGGGAGGTATGTGTTTTTATTATGTCAAAATGCAAGGTGAGAAAAAAAATTGGAATAATAAGATTTTTAATATGCAAATAACATAATTTTAAATATAATATATGAAATTATCTCAAAAAATTTATAGACATGGAAACTTGTAAATTTTTATTATTTAGATGATAGTTGAATATTGATCTAGTAAACAATTTACAAATTGTTAAATGACACATCCAAGAGAAAGGCTAAAATAAATAATCAATGGACCAAGTAAACAAATACTACATTAAAAAATTGGTCCCTTCATCAATGCATGTGATACAACACAATATATAATGTTTTATGTCACTTTTTAAATTTTTAATCAATATTATTTATTTCTAATTAAATGTAAAAGATGTACATCTTTGTATTTTTAGTAATATTTTGGGTGAGTAGTCTTCATCATGGAATTGTTAAAACATGCATCACACACCTACTATATCTACATACATGTATATTATATAAATATAGTATAATACATGAGTCTGGTCATGACTCGACCTGATCCAAATCATTTTTGACCTAAGAATTTGAATCGCGTAGCTAGCTACCTAAACCACATACCTTTTGATACTCAAATCTTGGTGAAAAATGACTCGACCCATTTGATGCTTGATGACCCAACATGATCAACGATTATATTTTATGAATATAAGTAAATCTCTATATATATATATGACATAATTAATAACAACTTTCATTTTAAAGTTGGCCTAGCTAGGCCTTTAAATTATAATTGCCCTGTTTGGCGCGAAGACCAAAACAGAACCAAAATAGTACTAGTTTTAAAAAATAATAATAATAATAAATAAATTATTTTAATTATTCTACACAAATTTTAATATAAAAAATAATATTTTACTTCACATGCTCAATGATTTTTAATAAAAATATAAATTTTATTTCACATTTTAGATCAAAATACTCGATTTGAATATTTTGGTCTAGAATGTGAAATAAAGTTGATATTTTTATTTTAAAATAATATTTTTTATATTTGAATTTGTGTAGAATGATTTAAAAAATTTATTTATTATTATTGTTGTTATTTTTTTTCAATTAGTACCATTTTGGTCCTGTTTTAGTCCTTGCGCCAAACAGGGAGACTATATGCGTATATACAAACATATATCAAGTCACATCTTTATTGAATATATTATATAAATTTATAAAAAGAAGTATACCTCTTCTTTACAAAAAAATCTCTTAATATAGCATCGCACATCAAATATATGACAATATTATTTATGTTTCATTAATTGTATGCGTGAAAGTTTATAAAAATAAAACGAGTCAAGAATCTCTATAATATGCTTCAACAATATTAGAGGTTCAGTGCCACTTTGGTTGGCCTAAGGTATGACTGAGTTCAATTGTTCCAGTTGACCGAGTTGGGTGATCCATTTACGAATACAATATCTTGTGGAGGCCATCGCATGGGATGAATCAGACGTTCCATTGTTGCAAACTAAATCGTTTGATTGTTATCGTTAATTACTCGATCGAAAGGAGCTAGAAGTGGTGCATATTTTTAGTATTTCATGACGGAACATAACATAGAAAGGTCAGTCTACATAATACATGAATGGTATTGAGTTATTTGAGTCATGGAACGTGTGGAATTGGGACTGATGCTGACTTAATTGTTAACGCAATCATTAAACACGTGACATTGTTTTATTTATTAAATTTAAAATTTTTAAAATTATATATATATATATATATATATCACATCTTACACAAACTATAATATAAAAACTTTACTTTATTTTACATAAATTTGATGTAACTAAGTTTTTTTTATCATTGTATATATTTTTTGAGGCTGTTTAAATAGTTTCAAATTAAAGGCTTTTCTTTCTACTATCATATTAAGCTCACCTTAATATTGATATTATTTTCACCTATTATTAAACAAAACTTTTAAATGATACGTACAACGTATTGTAAACCGATCGAGTCAAAATAGCATTATGGGCCTCATGGTAGAAGAAAATTTTGGCACGGTAAAACTATAACGACACACAATTTAGAAGCCAATGGTCATATTTTATGCAGGATAACGGTGGGTCTCATCTTCTAATGCGACATGCAGTCATTGGTTATCGCTTCAAAATAATACGTTATTTGAACCTAAATATTTCTTCACGATATTCATCTGAGATAAACCCCATTCAACGCGGTCATTGAGTTATTCAACGAACAAAAGATTGCATGCAATCTTGTATGAGATTTAAGTTAAAATGGTGTCCATAATTTTGAAGTTTGTGGTGATTTGCTGTAACATAATAATAATAACCAATATATTTACTTTTTACAGCTCATGCAATCTAAAAAAAAAATAATATGATCAAAATAATGGTAAAAGTCATAATTAGGAAATTATATATTCAAGTATTGTTTTACATTTATTTATTTGATTGCATGATAGATAACAAAATACATGGTGGGCAAAAAATCTATCATAATCATAGATTGTGGATTTTATGATTGGTCTATTTAATAAAATAATAATAATAATAAAGTTTCTCATATATTCAAATTATTCAAACTTTATCTTTATTTGACGGATACACAATTGGATTATTATTATTTTTTTTTGAAAAGCTTAGAATATTAATTAATTAAGAGAGATTTGCATAAACTATATCAAAAAATGCATAATTTATGCATCCAATATGTATTTTCATTTAAAGTCTGATAAAAAATTGAATTACAAACTCAATTTGAGACTTGTTTAGAGATACTTTTTGTTCGGGATAATTACCTACATGCCACGCAATTTAATTTTATTTATGCCTTACCTATCCATTCTTAATTAATTACACTATGCACACTCAAAACATTACAAAATCTTACATACACACATTTGAGTTAAAACTTAATCAAAATATATTTGAAAAAAAAATATTCTGTTAGTAAATCATTAAAATTATATTTTTACTCTTAATGATGTATATTTTACTCTTCCTCAATACCACACTAAAGCGTTGATTTATCCTCAAATAAATTCACGTCGCGGATGTCTTCTTCGATCCTTTGCCGCCACCTAAACATCAAGGTTTTAGGATTTTCGCTCAAAATATATTTAAATATCTTTAAAATAATATGATGAACGGCTCAGATTTTTTGTAATTTAATTATAGTTAGGTTATTGAAAAAGTATGATTACTCATTATAATAAAAATAAGTTAAAATATGTGTATGTAAAATTTTATAATATTTTGAGTGTGCATAGCGTAATTAACTAAGAATGGATGGGTAAGACATAAATAAAACTAAATTGTGTGGCATGTAGGTAATTATCTCTTTTTGTTTTTATTTTATTTGATTAATACTTAGAAATTTAATTAATAAATATGATTTTTTAGGACTTAAATATAGATTTAATAGTTAGTATTTTAATAAATATTTTTCTTAAGTTCTTTTTATTCAAGAACTATAATTTTTCTTACCCACTTAAAAATTATGATGATAATATGATTCTAACCTAAAACCCATTAGTTCTTAGACAAGCTCTTTCTTCAGTAAGCTAGAAGAAGAATACTTTTTTCTTGAGTTTGTTGATATAATAGTTAATGAATTATTTGTAAGTTAGATAAATTATTAAGTTTTATATAAGTTGATGTAGATATATAGTTTAATAATTGTTTCGAATTGAAACTTACAATGCTAGACAACCCATTCATGAACTATCTAGCTCGAGTTAAACTCGAGCTCGTTTATTTATAAATGAACAGAGCTCAAACAAGGTGGTCAAAAAGATCATGTCATTTATAAATGAGCATGATTGGAAAAAAAAAACTTGAAAATTACACCTCTGCTCGGTTCAATTTAGTTTGTTTACAGCCGTATTGTTCTCTAGGGCTATAAAAATAGCCCAAAAATTGCTCAAATTTAAACTCGATTCAAGTCATTTTGAGTCGAGCTACAAGCCAATATCTTAGTCTGAGTTTTATTTCAAGTCGAGTTAGAGATAAGGTTGACTTCCTTGATTAAACTCAAACCTGACTTGAAATAAATAATTAAAATTATAGATTTTTTATTTATATAGTTATCGATATTTATATATTTTTTATATGTAGTCATAAACTATTTTTTAAAAGTATAAATATACTTATTTTGAGCAGGCTCAAAATCCATTTCAAGTTAGCCCGAGCTTGAACTGTTTTGAGTCGACTCAAAATTATTTCGAGTTTGAGTTGAATTTGAGCTCATGTGCTGGACTCAAAAATTTGAGTCTGAGCTGGCTATGGCTCGCTTAAACTAAACTCAGAGTGAATTAAGGCAAACTTCAACGATTCCGCTAAACAGAATGGTATGATATGTACAGGAGGAATAATCCGGGACCACCACAACAACCTCCTCACAGCGGTCGACACCAAGCTTTACACTCACGCAATCCCCCCAAGGGAGCATTTCTAGTGATTACAGCTTCCCAAGAGTGAGCAGAATGAACGAACGGGATCTAGCTAGAGGGCGATTCAGTTATCATTATTGATGACTTTCATCGGGCTGCTAGAGTAAACCCTCTAGATAAGATCATGACTCAGATCTCCCACTCAGATTTTATAATTTTCTTTTCTTTTTTATATTATGTCGAATGATGAAGGGGGCATAAGCCGCTTATCTAATTTTTGTGTAATTCTCGAGGATTGAATTTTTTGTACTTGAAATATTTTCTTTTATATTAAAAAAACTCATTTACAACTCTATTGTCTACCATGTAAGAAAGTAGCAAATTTCATCAAAATATTTGAGACTGGACCTAATTTGATAAAGGTCTCCAAAGTAAAAAAAAAAACCTTTTTTTTCTATAAAAAAATTGTTGAATATAGAATTTAAAAAAGAAAAAGAATTTGTTGAATACATCGAGATGATTTATTTATCTAAATTTTTTAAAAAAAGTTAAAAGTTCTTAAAATTTGTGGTATAATTTAAATTTAATCCTAGTTCAACTCAACGGATCACTGTGCATTTCTTTCAAAATTTGGGTTTAAAAAAAAAAAACACATGGCTGATAAGAACAAAACCTTTCCAAAAGATTTAATCTAAAAAATTTTCAAAATTTATATAAAATTACTTATATCGTAGTATAATGAAAACTTAATGTAGAATTTAAGATAATTTTGTTTAATAACAGTTGTATAATTAGGGGATACTATTTACTATATATATATATATGTACGTAATGGTGATTAAGGGGTCAGATAAATAAAAAAAATGTTCCACTTATTCAATAAATGATAGAAAAATTTAAAAAATATATAAACTTATTTTGAAAAAAAATAGTAATATGATAATTATTTTAATTTTTTTTTGCTAATGAGGTAGACCTGGTCATGATCTGAGTTTGAACCGAGCAAGTACTGCTCAAATTCAGCTCATCTCAATTAAATTTGAGTTTGAGCTAACTCGATTCAATTTCGACTGGCTCGAGCATTAATCAAGTCAATTTAAGATCTTCCAGAATTGAATTTTTTTTTAATATATTATTCATATTTAAAAAAATAGAAATAATGTTAAGCCGATCTGATCTGATTATGGCACGTAACTTGAGCTCAATTAGGACTAAATCGAGCAACTATTGATCAACTCCAGTGAGCCATCAGGTCAATCACAATTGGTTCTCCTAAAATGCAACCATATGCAATGATTTGGTTCATAGGTTGACCTGAATATAATCAAAGGGATTTGAGTCATGAGTTCGGATAATTTGAGTGTTTTCTATTTAATAGTTTGTGTCTCATTGTTGTTTATTGTTTAGCTCTTTCTTTTTTCCGAGTTAATAGCCGTTGGGTCATCTAATTTAGATTTATCCGTAATCGAGTCCTCTCGGCTTTCAAATTAACCAAATTAGCTATCTAATTTGACATAACGTGCAAATAGGCCATTCCATATTAACAAATGTACTCAATAAAAAACATTTTCTTTAATTATAAGATGAGGTTTGATATTATTTTCATCTAAAATATTGATAGAATTTTTAAATTAATTAAACTAATCTAATAATTAGAGAAAATATTATTTACAACTTATTTCAAATTAGAAGACCAACTTAATTAATTTATTACACATAAAGCTAAATTAGAGAGACTTAATTGTTATTAAACCTCTTCTTTTTTGCTCTTCTTTATAACTCTGATTATTTTTCATAAATATGATGATTGTATTATTTTAAAGTTGGTGTTATTTCGACATTATTATTATTTATAAATAATTTTTTATCGATTCATTACCGTTATATTATAAGATGATAATAATGTTTATTTATTTATATTAATTCTAAGCATCACTATCAACTTTGTAGCTTAATTATCTCTTTTTATTATTAACAAGTGAGGTGATCACTTCTAGATATCATTTTAGAAAAATATTTTTAACATTCTTTACGATATTATTTTAATGTATCATCAAACTAAATATTTTATTTCTCCAAATTTGATGATGTTGTGTCGTTATAGGATCGAACGGCCCTCAGTTGAAACAGATCGATTATGATTTAAGATAACTCATCAGTCGGGTTACATTAAGGGAAAAGGTCTTGGTGAAATATTGGCCAAAAAAGATTAGATATGAATCCTAATTAACAGATTTATCATATAATCAAATTGGCAGTTGACTTTAAGTAACCTACAAATATAATGAATTTTACAAGCACTAATTCAAAGGATGCATTCACATTTGCTTATAAATAAATAAATATATATAGGAAAATATATGAGATCAGATCTTGAATTGTGTTCTTAATTGCTGGCCTCTCAAGCCTCCAAATTCCACACATTATTTTATGTGATCTTTTGTTCTCTGGACCCATTTTACTGTGTCCAATCTTAGAGTCTTATTCCATTAATTCAGCTTCAACTTTATATATATATATATGAAGATCA
>KZ453531.1:112097-125732 GCA_002786265.1 Apostasia shenzhenica
GTGATACTAATTTAAAAAACAAGAATAATAATAATAAATAAATAAATTTAATCATTTTACACAAATTCTAATATAAAAAAATTATTTTACTTCGCATACTCAATAATTTTTAATAAAAATATATACCTTATTTCACATTCTAGACCAAAATATTCGAATCGAGTATTTTGGTCTAGGATATAAAATAAAATTAATTTTTTTATTAAAAATTATTGAGTATGTGAAGTAAAATAATGTTTTTTTTACATTAGAATTTGTGTAGAATGATTAAAATTATTTATTTATTATTATTATTGTTGTTTTTTAAATTAGTATCATTTTGGTCCTGATTTAGTCCTCGCGCCAAACAGGGCTCAGTAGAATCAGATCCGGTCTATGCACCCATGGACCTAACATAGAAAATAGAATGGAAACATAAAATGATGACGAAAAAATATTAGAATTGAATTCTAAAGAAATTAAATAGAGAGATTAGTAAAAATTATTTTTATGTTTTATATTTTACCGGTTATCAAAATTGGGTCGATTTGTATCTACTAGAACTATACATTTGACCCAAGAACCGGACCATATAATAGATTCTAAATATTTTAATAACTAGAATCGACTTGAACCAATTTAGACCCGATCCAAATTCATCGGTTTGGTTCAGTTTCGGGTTGGTTCTTAGTTTTTCAAGTATTATTGTACACCCCTAGCAGCTATAAGTTATTTAGAATATTAATGTACTAATAAAATAGAGTAATATATATATAGAAATTTTAGAATTAATATAGGAGTATGTCAAAATAGAACAGATTTATAATAATATTTAAATTTTATATATATTTTTTAAAATTGTCGCACCATGTGCTCTTTAGGTTGAACCAAATAAGATTCGGATCACCAAAATTTAACTGCTACTTATATAAATTTTAAATAGCAGTTAATATATTAATATAATTTTTTCAGGCTATTTGTAATTGCCCCAACAATTAAAGGAAGTATTTATACCTAAGAGACCAAAATAATATATTGTGAAATAAGGTGAACCAAAGTGCAATTTACCAATCCCAAACGGCTAAACCCATCTGTGGTCCAGCTAAGAGAATTTCAGGCTGCTCGACTACCCGCAGCACGGCCGAGATCTGCCGGCCTGCGCCCTCTCTCACATTCATGTCCGGCATCTTCCCCGCAGCTCCTCTTTCCCTATTTAAACTCATCTTCTTCCTCATCTTCTCCTCCATCCATTTCCACTGCAACCTCTTTCTCTCTCTCTCTCTCCAGTTCTCCTTCTTCTCAATGGAAGGGCGCGGCGAGATTCTGATGCGCTCCCAGTTGCCTCCAGGCTTCCGCTTCCATCCCTCGGACCAGGAGCTCATCAACTGCTACCTGAGCAAGAAGCTTACATCTTCTCTTCCTCCCGAGTGGGACATCATCGCCGACATCGATCTCTACAAGTTCAATCCTTGGGAACTTCCTCGTAATCAATCGATCATCCTTCATGATCTTCATGATCTTTCCTTCTTCATTATCGACACACTTCTGATCATCTGTTTTTTCTGTGTGCTTTTCAGAGAAGGCTTTCTTCGGAGAAGGGGAATGGTTTTTCTTCAGCCCCCGTGACCGGAAGTACCCGAACGGAGTCCGGCCAAATCGGTCGGCTGCGTCCGGCTACTGGAAGGCTACCGGAACCGACAAACCTATTCTGGCTGCCGGAGGCAGGCAATGCATCGGCGTCAAGAAGGCTCTCGTCTTCTACAAGGGCCGGCCCCCCAAGGGCACCAAGACGGAGTGGGTCATGCACGAGTACCGCCTTCTCGACTCCATGGCTCCTGCCATGTCTCAGAAGCAGAAGTGCTCCATGCGAGTAAGATCGAGGACCTTAATTTACATTTTGTTGGTGGGATTAACTTATTTAACCCATTTAGCTACTAATTAAATCGACTGATAGAGATCTGACGTTTGATTCCTTGATTAATTTCTGGCAGCTGGATGACTGGGTTCTCTGCCGTGTCCGGCGAAAGGGAAGCTCGCCGGAGGAGAGCGGCGATGCTCCGGAGATTTCGAGCCCAACGCAGTCCGTTGTTACCTTCGGCGCTCAGAGTGAAGAGGAGCAGAAGTTGCTGATAGACTGCAGCGAAAACCAGTTTGCCGCTGGCTACCTTTTTGAATCCTATATGCCAGGGAGCACCGGAACCGGCACCGGCGCCGGCGCCGGCGCAGGCGTTTTTATGGCGACGCAGCAGCAGCTGCCGCAGTTGGTGCCGATGGTAAGCCCGAGCAAGAGGAAAGCTTCCTACGGCGCGCTGGACGAAATGATGATGCTGCAGCCGGGCAGCAAGAGATTTCAGTGCTTGACCGGCGGGATGGCGTCGCCGGCGAACTCGCCCGCCGTCAACCAGGGTTTTCCGGCGGAGTTCTTCATTTGATCGATGATATTTGATGGGTTCCACTTTTTCAGAAATGACTCAGGGGAGGAAGAGAGTTGTATAGGGACAGCCGAAGGTGGGTCGGATCGCCGGAAAACTGTGTAAATTCTTCGCCGGAAAAGTAGAAATTATGTGGGAGAATATCTGTATTTCTGTATTTTATTGCACTGGATTTTTTTTTCCTTATATGTATGTATACAATATATTAGGGAATAAATAGCATTTAAAATTTATTATAAAAAAAAAAAAATCATCGCTCAACTCTGCTGCAATTTTGCTCAAAATTACCATCAAAAAAAATTTTGCTCAAAATTAACTGATATTTTCTGTTTGATTTGAGCCTATATATTCTTTTTATTTTTAATCATATATTTGAGCTTATGTGCCTATTTGGTTCTAGTCCTGCCCAATCAAAATAATATTTAATTAAATAATAATAATAATAATAATAATAATAATAATAATAAATAAATTTTTATCACACCATACATAAAATTTAATATAGAAAAACCTCACATTTTCAATTATTTTCAATAAAATTATCAACTTTATTTCATATTTTTAATCTTAGGCATAACAAAAATATTCTTGAGCCCTCTATATTTTCGATCATAATACATACATACATATATAAATAAATATATATAAATATATATATGTATGTATGTATGTATGTATATTCAATGTTCCTTAGGAGAAGGTTAAATCATTGGCAATGTTGTTATTCATCTAGCTTTGTTTGGCAATTGGCTAAAAAAATTGATTTATGGCCAAAATCATAAATATATTTTTTAAAAAGCTTTAAAAATTATCTTATATTTTATCCTACACAAATTTCAACATTAAACGATCACTTTATTTCACATGTAACACAATTTTTAATATAACTAAGGGGGCGTTTGGTTCGTTATTATCTTGGTGTTATGTTATGTAATGTAGATGTCATCTTTTGACTAATAATTTTATAATCTGATAGAAGATTATTTATAGATATTATTAAACCAAATAATTAATTTCTCTAAACAACATAACATAACATAACATCAAGATAATATTGAATTAAATGTCTCCTAACTTACTTTATTTTATATCGTATACATTTTTCTAAAAAAATTTATTTTTTTTTTCAAATCGTATTTTTTTCCTCCAACCAATTATAGGGCCAGCTTTTATATCAAGAATAGCTATACTTAACCAATATGTCAGCACACTGTCCCAAGTCTCAGGCTCTCAGCTAGTCAAAATCCTACAAAGTCCAACTAACTATCAAGATGGCAAACCCAAATAAGTAGTCTACAACTACCTATTTATTAATCAAAAGTCGATTCGCCTCGAGAGCCACACGTCCATTTCTTGATACCTAACAATGGTGTTAATGATTGGAAATCAAAATCTGTTATGATCGACTAGTCCAAGAAGTACTACATAACTTATGTTTTTCTATATAAATGCTCCTTTGAATCATCTCAGAGGATATAATCTATATATCTGGCTATCACAGTTTTTCTTTTCTTTTCTTTTTCTCTCTTTCTTGTTTTGAAATTGCCAAAGAGCGAATCCTTCTTGTTTGAGTTATAGCAGAACTCTTTTGCCTAGCTTTTCAGTGGATTTACATAGGTAGATCTCTTTAAACCACTTTAATTATATGTTATTTCTTCTTTTTAGAATTGAAATTTTGAAACTTGAATTTTGTTCTATTGAGGATAAACTTAGAGAAAGTCGGCTTAGATGGTTTGGACATCTAAATCGTAGGCCGATTGAAGCTCCAGTTAGAAAAATTGAGTTATTGGATTTTGCCCGTGTACAAAGAGGAAGAGGGAGACCAAAGAAGACATGGCAAGAAACTTTAAGGAGTGATCTTAGGTACTTAGACTTAGATAAGAATTTGGTAACTGATAGGGCGCAATGGAAACAAAGGATTCATGTAGCCGACCCCACCTAGTGAGATTAAAGCTTGGTTGTTGTTGTTTCTATTAATCGCTCTTGCAAGGAAGTGCACCGTGCACCACTGATTCTCAGAACTCCAATTTCTTTTATCAATAATTTATAAGTTAAAAAAGTTATTCGAAACATTGAGAGTAAAATAATTAAAGCACACTTGATGATCTATAAACTTAATTTAGTTTTAAGTTAAAGAAAAAAAAAAGAATAATGCAAATTGAGATCAGTCACACACACACAATCTTATATATTGACAGAAATATGATAAACTTTACAACTACAAGTTTGCCCCAGATAAATTTAAATAATATTTTAAAATCGCTTAATTATATATATATATTTAATTAATTCATTAGACTATGTATTAGCAGTGCAAACAAATAAATCAATGTACAATTTTTTTTTTTTGGTTTATTTTTCAATATTTCAACTTCCATCTCTATTCCTTCCAAAGATCTACAATTAATTAATGGCATATTTTTCTAATCATAGATGTCTTTTTTATTTCATTTTTTACTTCTTAGCTTGACTTAAACAATTTATGGGTATTTTATTTAATAAAATTTTTATTAGCAAGGTTTCTCTAATTTTTTAACCCAATAAATGTAATTGATATATATCATTTTAATAAATTATGTTGCTGATTCATTCAATTTGTATTATCCTGGTCAAAAATATCCAATTTTTCCCAATAAAAATCCCATTTTTAAATTATTATTATTATTATTATTTGATTAGGGAACCAAGTTGCCTTGGTTAATCAAAATAAAACCGCGTGACAGCACTTCTAGTAAATAATTTAAGGATTGAATTAATATTTAGGAATAACTACACACGGCATTTTAAACTATATAATTTATATAAAAACATCCATTCTAAATATTTATATTTCTCATATTTTAAAATATTAATGGCGCATTTGATTCGTTGTTATCTTGATATTATGTTATATAATTTAGATATTATGACATCTAGATGTTTTTTTTTTACTAATAATTTTATAATTTTATAAGATAATATTGAAGTAAATGTCCAAGTGTGATTTACATTAATGTATTATCTTCACTCCTTTTTTGGATTTGATGGGAGCCTTAATATATATTTTTTGGATTAAAATGACGGAAAAAAAATAATAAAATTAATTCACAGAAAGTGAGATAAATAACTAAATATTTAACATATATATAAATTAATTATTATTTATTTTAAAAGTTCGCTACTTATCATAAGCACTAAAGTAAAATAACTACTAAAAATACACTAGGTCATATTCTTGTTGAGAATATTACAAAGATTGGAGGAAAAAAGGCATACTATTATTTCAATTTAAAGTTTTTTTCTAGAAAAATGCCTAAAAAACTATTATTATTTACATCCTAGGTATAAAAGATAGTTTCCGCTCATGAAAAATTGAAGTGAACAAAAAGTTTCATTGTAGTATATAGTCGTGGTCTCCTTGGCCATTTTATTATTTAGTCGACTTCGGCCATTATTAGATCTATTGGAGAACTTTCTAAAATTTTTCGTATGATAGCAACCTCAATTCTCAAATATTCTTAGATAACAACGACTTCGCCTTCTAGGTATCCCTAGGTAACAATGACCTCTCGAGAGTCTAATCAATCAAACAGTTGAGAAAAACATCAAGTTGAGTCCCAATCATCTACCAAAGTCAATACTTACCACGTACAACAAACTAATGATAGATTAGAACCTTGTACTCTTCTTAGATACTGTGATTTAAGGCCTTGTTTGGTGTAAGAATTAAAATCAGAATTAAAATAATACTAATTTAAAAATAATAATAATAATAATAATGATAAATAATATTTTTTAATCATTCTATACATATTCTGACATAAAAAAATTTATTTTACTTCACATACATACTCAATAATTTTTAATAAAAATATCAACTTTATTTCACATCCTAAATCAAAATACTTAAATCAAGTATTTTGGTTTAAAATGTGAAATAAAGTTGATATTTTTATTAAAAATTATTGAATATGTGAAGTAAAATATTATTTTTTTGATATCAGAATATATGTAGAATGATTAAAAAAAATTATTTATCATTATTATTATTAATTTTAAAATCAGTACCATTTTGATCCTCGCGCCAAACAGGGCGAGACTATTTCATATAACTCTTGTTGGGATGAACAAGATTATGGACAAAAAATTAATGTTATCGTTACTACCGCTTGGCCATCTCCTTGCCTTTCCTAGCCCTGTTTGGTAATGGATTAAAAACCATGGCTAAAATTAGTCATGGCCAAAATCTTAAATTTATTTTAAAATATTTAAAAATTATTTTATATTTCATCTCACACAAATTCCAACATTAAACAATCACTTTATTTTACATCCAACATAATTCTCAATAAATCAATCAACTTTACTTCACATCCTACACAATTTTTAATATAACCAATTTATTTTATTTCACATCATACATATTTTTTAAAAATAGCTAAAGATTAGGCTGCTTTCAATTCATGAACATTATTTGTGCACAGTATAATAAAAGAGATATTTGTCTTTCCTATTAGCTTGATATTTTGATACAGTCAATTAGTATCATTGGTTGTAAATTTAGTTTAAGCAAAAAGATGATTGCTCGAGTTATAGACAGATACTCGTACTTCAAGGTTATGATTCACATTCGATGAATATCGCTAAGTGCAGCATGCGCTTCCCTTGTTCCATCCCAGCATCCTTATCTCATTCAACAATCTCACTGTCCTCAATTAGGTTTTATACGTGTACATAATTTTTTTTTGAGATTTTTACCCATATGACACAAAAAACTACAATATTTACTTATTAGACACCCTAAAGTTAAATATTACATGACACACACTTATTTATTTTAATTTTACAACCAACACACCGTGGTGTAAAATACCGTTGACATTTTATTTAAGTAAACGCATTACTTAAGTTTGTGTTTAACTTAAACAAAGTTATAAGAATAAAATGTAAACTCTCGGTGGCACCTTAAACTTAAATCTTACATGTTAAAAATATTTAAATCTATTATTTATGTAGAATATTTTAAATCTAATCGTTAGATTGCTCATCTTTAAACGATTAGATTTAATTTAAAATACAAAAGGGGTTAGATTTATTCCTATAAACCGTTATTTAAGGTTAAAGACAATAACTTAAGTATGATTTACTTAAATAAATGTAAGGATTTTTTAACTAGGGTGTGTTGGTTGTAAAATTAAAATAAATAAGTGTGTGTCATGTAATATTTAACTTTAGGGTATCTAATAAGTAAATATTGAAGTTTTTTGTGTCATGCGAGTAAAAACCATATGCACGATATATATACATATATATAGTAATTAAACAGACTTGTAATTAACATAAAAGTTAGATTAATAGTACTAAATAGACACTTAAATTCAGAAATGATTGAAAATTGAATAAGTTTAACAACTCATATCAAATTTAGTGAAAATAAAAAATTATAGTTCGATCATATTGCCATGCAGCCATGCAGACCATTTCTTCCTGCAACGATTAATTAAAAACAAAAGGGATAATTACATCCAGGTTCTTGAGTTTAAGACTAAAGAACGCACAGGTACATGTTTTTAAAATTATAACATCAGGTCCTTGAGTTTTTAATAAATTATTAAATGAATTTTTTATTTTTTATTTAATTAATTTTTTTTAAAATTACCATTATATCCCCTCTCTCTCTCCACCCCTCTCCCTCCTGTCGAACCCTGTGCGTGCAAGAGACGGCCGCAGTGTTGGTGGGTTGCACTCCCCACGGGAGGCTACAGAACTGCTGCGGCCTGTGTATTATTAATCTTTAAACTCAAAAACTTAAGTGTAATTATTCCAAAATAAAAATAACAACTAATCATCATAAAATAATTCATTTGTGATGTTCGAAAATATATAAATATAATTTTGCAAAAGGACAAAGAAGGAGAAGTTAAAAGACAAATTCTGTGGGGCCATGGGCGGAGGGACCTATGAATTAGGACTTGGGCATGATTGTACCGCATTTTAAAATTAGCAAAATAGAATTTTTCTTAACGAAAAAGACGTGGGAAATAATAATTTTTAGCTTTTAAAAATAGATATTCATAATTTTATTAAGCAAATTGTTTACAATTTAGAACAAAAATAATTATAAAACTGATTTTATTTCTTTAGGCATTTGAAAAATATGTAATATATAATTTTTTTATTGTGAAATATGTAATATTACCAATATACTTGGAATTGATTGGTAGACCAAAACTTTATTCATTGAAAACTCTTTATAATATCTAAATAATAAAATATTTATCATTGTTCTATGTGAACGCAATTTTTGTCTAACGGCCATTTTTTTTTTTAAATTTTCCTTTTAGGTTTTTTTTTTTATCTATTGTATTTTAAATAACTTCTATTATACGTTATGACAGATAAGGGTAAAATCTTTTTATTGCAATATGCATTTTGGCATTTGAATTTTAAGACATGTATTTTAACCTTAGAATAATTAGCTGTCACTCATAATTTTAAATAGGAATAATTACCTACATGCCACATAATTTAATTTTATTTATGCATTATCCATCCATTCTTAGTTAATTACGCTATGCACACTAAAATTTTTACAAAATCTTACATACACACACTTGAGTTAAAACTTAATCAAAATCTATTTGAAAAAAAAATATTCTGTTAGTAAATTATTAAAATTATATTTTTACTCTTAATAGTATATATTTTTTCTCTTCCTCAATACCATACTAAAGCGTTGATTTGTCCTAAAATCAATTCATGTCGCAGATGTCTCCTTCCTTTGCTGCCACGTAAATATTAAAATTTTAGAATTTTCACTCAAAATATATTTAAATATCTTTAAAATAAAATGATGAACGGCTCAGATTTTTTGTAATCTAACTATAGTTACGTTATTGAAAAATTATGATTACTCATTATAATAGAAATAAGTTACAATATATGTAGGTAAGATTTTATAATATTTTAAGTGTGCATAGCATAATTAACTAAGAATGGATGGGTAAGGCATAAATAAAACTAAATTGTGTGGCACGTAGGTAATTATCCCTTTTAAATATTACTTATATATTAATTTTTCAAAAAAAAATTTAAAAATAATGCAATAAATTATCATTTGTGTTTAAATATTCTTTTAATCTTTGAGCTTTCTATTGGTTCCTTCAATTTAAAGAATATAATAATAATAATAATCAAGCTTTCATCTCACTAGGGATCAAATATATAAATTTTTTATTTTTATTACGCTCTATTAAATAATAAATTTTTATTTATCTCTAAATATATAAGATCCTTTGTGACGATTTCTTATTATATTTTATTTGATCTTCCTTCAATCTAGAGATTATCAGCATTAATTTTAGGTGTGCAAGTCTTTTATTAATAAATTTCATAAGTACATCATCTTTAGAATTTTTGGCTATTTAACTGTAGTTGAGTAAAAGAGTTCAAGAAAACACTTTTATAAAAAAAAAAGAATTTCAAAAAAAAGTGTTCAAGAATAAGCCTAGTAGCCTACTAACTAAATATTTTAAATCAATTAAAAATCAAATATTTAACATAATATTAAAATCAGAAGTTTCAACTTCAAGCCTTGATAACCTCGATTTATCTTTAGTATATAGTTGATAAAAATTATTGTGTAATTGAATCCAGATTACAAAAAGGAAAAAAAAAATGCAATCGTGTGATGGGGCGTGTAAAACTTGAAGGTTAGTCGGTAGCTAGAAATTTAACAGATTCAAGTGAAAATTTTCACTTATTAATTAGACCGGTATTAGATAATAATATTGGTGGGTACAGTGATGACTAAGGAGTGATGATGGTTGGTGTGGCAAAACGTATTCAAGGGTATTTATAGACGAAAAATAGTAGGGCTTAGTACCAAAGACATAGATTAAAAATAAAAAAAAAACTCTTCCCTGAAGCCTCGTTCAAGAGTATTTATAGACGAAAGATAGTAGGGTTTAGCCCGGGTCTTCTGGAACGATATAACGTATTCAACTGCTGAACCCACACTGGTGGTTCTACCACTATCGGCCACCAGCGAAGCTGGAAGTAGCGGTTGGAGACCCTGGCTTCTTGAACTTGGCAATTCACCAAGAAATCCGTAGTGACCAGAGCATGTAGATTCTTGATTTGTGTGACTGGTGGGAACCTACGCCATTACAATTAGTGCGATCATGGCACTCTGACATCAACAGCCCCAGATGAGAAATATCATCACCGATGGTGTTGGGAGGCAGTCCCGAACATCGTGGCTGATATTTGGGGAAAGCTGAGATAAGTCGTATCTGATATTGTGAGAACGTCGTAGCTTAATCCTCGCTAACGAGGCATGTAACGGTCTGAACCATCGGGGTCGAAGTTCAAGATCTACAAAAGAAAAAACTCATTAATTAGTGATTAATTATCATAACAGATGATTAGCATGCTCCTCAAGGGGTACTTGTGGCTAGACTGAAGACAGAGATTAAAAATAATAAAAAAACTCTGCCCTGAAGCCTCGTTTAAGGGTATTTATAGACGAAAGATAGTGGGGTTTAGCCCGAGTCTTCTAGAATGGGATAACGTATTCAACTGCTGAACCCACACTGGTGGTCCCACCACTATCGGCCACCGCCGGAGCTGGAAGTAGCTGGTGGAGACCCTGACTTCTTGAACTTGGCAATTCACCAAGGAATCCGTAGTGACCGGAGCATGTGGATCTTTGATTTATGTGACTGGTGGGAACCT
This sequence comes from Apostasia shenzhenica, assembly GCA_002786265.1. NCBI lineage: Eukaryota > Viridiplantae > Streptophyta > Magnoliopsida > Asparagales > Orchidaceae > Apostasia > Apostasia shenzhenica. The sequence goes on from KZ453531.1 coordinate 123,224, forward strand.
ACACCATTGGAATTAGTGCGGTCGTGGCACTCTGACAACAACAGCCCCAGCTGAGAAATATCATCACCGATGGTGTTGGGAGGCAGTTCCGAACATTGTGGCCGATATTTGGGGAAAGCTGCAATAAGTCGTATCTGATATTGTGAGAATGTTGTAGCTTAATCCTCGCTAACGAATCATGTAATGGTCTAAACCATCAGGGTCGAAGTTCGAGATCTGCAAAAGAAAAAATCATTAATTAGTGATTAATTATCATAACAGATGGTTAGCGTGCTCCTCAAGGGGTGCTTGGGCCTAGTACCGAAGACAGAAATTAAAAATAATAAAAAAACTCTTCCATGAAGCCTCGTTTAACAATATTTATAGACGAAAGATAGCGGGGTTTAGCCAGGGTCTTCTGAAATGGGATAATGTATTCAACTGCTGAACCCACACTGATGGTCCCACCACTATCAATCACCGGCGGAGCGGGAAGTAGCGGGTGGAGACCTTGGCTTTTTTAACTTGGCAATTCACCAAGGAATCCGTAGTGGCTAAAGCATACGGATCCTTGATTTGTGTGACTCGTGGGAACCTGCGCCATTGGAATTAGTGCAGTCGTGACACTTTGAATAGCAACAGCCCCAGTTGAGAAATATCATCACCGATGGTGTTGGGAGGCAGTCCTGAACATCATGGCCGAAAATTGGGGAAAGCTGGGATATGTCGTATCTGATATTGTGAGAATGCTGTAGCTTAATCCTCGCTAATGAGGCATGTAACGGTCTGAATCATCGGGGTTAAAGTTCGAGATCTGCAAAAGAAAACTCATTAATTAATGATTAATTATCATAACAAAAGGTTAGCGTGCTCCTCAAGGGGTGCTTGGGCCTAGTACCGGAGACAGAGATTAAAAATAATAAAAATGCTCTTCTCTGAAGTCTCGTTCAAGAGTATTTATAGACAAAAGATAGTGAGGTTTAGCCCGGGTCTTTTTGAACAAGATAACATATTCAACTGCTGAACCCACACTGGTGGTCTCACCACTATCGGCCACCGGCAGAGCTGGAAGTAGCGGGTGGAGACCCTGGCTTCTTGAACTTGGCAATTCACCTAGGAATTCGTAGTGGCCGGAGCATGCGGATCCTTGATATCTGTAACTGGTGGGAATCTGCGCCATTGGAATTAGTGTGGTCGTGGCACTCTGACAGCAAAACCCCCAGTTGAGAAATATCATCACCGATGGTGTTAGGAGGCAGTCATGAAAATCATGGCCGATATTTGGGAAAAGCTGGGATAAGTCATATCTGATGTTGTGAGAATGCTGTAGCTTAATCCTCGCTAACGAGGCATGCAACGGTCTGAACCATCAGGGTCGAAGCTCGAGATCTGTAAAAAAAAACTTATTAATTAGTGATTAATTATCATAACAGAGGGTTAGCGTGCTCCTCAAGGTGTCACGTGTACAACTAAAATGTAGTGCTGGAACTACATGTTAACAATATGTATGATAAACTTTGTTACGATTGAAATAAACTGAAAAGCGAATTAGTCTTCAGATAACATCATAATTTTTTTGATAGAACGATATATTTTTAAATATATGATAATGAAAATCACATATAACTGAAAAAATTTATTTAATGGCTACTGTTATTTTCAGATTACTTTATTAAATACGACCCTTACAAATTTATCCAATTTTTTTTTGCAATTATACAACGACATCACAATAATGCAAGATTTAAAAAGATTAGCTTTTAATCCGAAAACAAAGTATTTATTTATTTATTTATTTCATTTTTTAAGACCATATCTGAATATACAATTTAAAATTCTTAACCAGAACAGTTTGAGATATATATTATTCACACACTTACACAATAATTAAATATAAAATTTATATTTAACAATTAAATACAATAATTTTGACAAATAATATATTATGTTATTAACCTAAAAAATAATTGTAACTAAATTTAAGTAACATTAACTCAATAAAATATTCATCAGTCACAAATTGAGTCTAATATTTAGTGCATCATCAAAAAATCTGAAGTACGAATAATATGTTTTATCAATGCTAAAATACTAGATTATTTCATCATTCTATATCACCAAATATTATATTTTGTACCATGTCTTAACTAATAAAATTATTTTTTAAAAATTTTTGCTACCTGCAAACCCAACTTGTTTAATTGTATTGGTTCACCCATTAAACTGCAGTTTGAACCAGTTCTGACCTGTTCTAAGCAGCTCCAGTTATAAAATTAAATCTAACCGGTTCACGGTCTGACCGGTTGAACCAGACGGTCCGGTCCTGTTTTTAAAACATTGGTTTGAAGTAATTATTAACAACGCGCCGTTGCCGGGTCCCAAGTCCCGAATGAGAAATGCGGAGGGTTGCGTTAGGTAGTCGACAGCCAGCGTAAAACTTGTCGAATCAATCATGACATGAATCCTTTAGAAAATTGCGTTAAAGCTAGGGCGTTCCCTGGAAGCGACGCGCTGTATTGCCTGAATACAG
>KZ453531.1:127002-139692 GCA_002786265.1 Apostasia shenzhenica
AAGAAAAAAAAACGCTTGAAGCCCTAAGACCGCCATTTTCTTTCAAAGTCAAGACGTGTCTGGGATAATCAGACAAGGCCATTAATCATCTGTGATCTTCTTCAAAGATGACACTCAAGCTAAGCTTGCAAATTGGAGTTAAAGAAGACTCAACGGTAATTAATCATGAAGCCCTAAAGATAATTGTGATACGATGGAAGAATTCCGTAAAAGAAGGATGATCAAGCCGAAGACGCAAGCATTTTTCTTGAGAATTCCACCGTCAGCTATTTGCACTTTTATTTGGAAAGGGAGACCCGATAAAAAATTTTTTTCAAAGGGGGGGGGGTGAAATTTTTGTCCACTAGGCAAGTGTGTCGCGGGCGTTATTTCTTCTATTTACTTTGTGATTAACGATTGGATTAAGACCTCGCATTCAATAAAGGCTAGGCATGCTTACTTAAGTGGAAAGTAATGTCTTAATAATTTTCTCTTTGCACATTAACTTATAAATTTTGATTTTTAGTTAAAAGATATTTAAAAATAAGATTAATATTTAGAGTGTAAAACCAGCTTCCTTTTTTTGCAAATTTACTGATAATTAATAAAATTTCAATTTATATATTTTATAGCCTCCTGTAATTTCTGAATTTTTTGTTGTGCAAATATATATATACTAATATATATATATATATATATTATATATATATATACTTAATATAATTACTTATAGCACTATATATATATTATGAACGAGCTGTTGACTGATGTGATCAGCATTGTTAAAAAGAAAATATTTCAGATTGGATAAAGATTTTAAAAAATAATTTCAATTTTGATTTCGCTCATGAATTAGAGGTATTATTTTAATAACATTGATAATTATAATTTTGACAATTTGGGTGAATGAATGTTTTATTCTTTGATTTTTTGACTCAAATATTTAAGTTTTAAGGTATTTTATTTTAAATTAATGAAATTAATCAATTTCAATGAAATTTAAAACCATGGATTAGATCTGTCCGTCATTGATGCAAGATAGTCAACGGTCCTGATTTCCCTTTTTTATGATGAGGTCCACGGTCCTGATTTCACCACATGGCAATTAGGGTTAATACGTATTAATTAATGACTTATGATTTTACTTCTGATCATTCCTCTCTAATATCTAAATATTTCTTAGAGTAAATTGTATTGGGGTACCTGTGATGAGAAAGTCATTGCAAATTAGTCTTAATCTTTAAAAAACATCGATTTTGATTCTTAAGTTATTAAAATGCTGTGATTTAGATCTCTCTTTTAGAATCTCATATTTTTTATTTATTTTTTCTGCTAGAAAGTAAAAATTTAAACATTTTTAAGTAATTTAAATTATTAATATTTTTTAAAATTATTATATTTTTTTCATCATTTTTTTAAAAAAAATTAATAAATAGTCTAAAATTTATTTATTTTTAATCTTTTGTTTTCTCTATTCAAAAAAATTAAAACTAAAATATATAAATATTAATATTTTAAAATTTAAAATATTAATAATTAGGAATAATCTTACAACATAATAATAAAACTCAATTTATTTTACTGTTGAAAATTAACCTAATTTAAATTTAACCAGACATATCACATCATACATAAAATTTAATATTAAAAATTAATTTTATTTCACATCCTATAATATTACTAAAATAATAACTAATTTATATCATATTCTTCAAATATTCCGACGTAATAATTAACTTTATATCACATCCTTCACATATTTTAATATAATGATTAACTTTATTTCACATTATTCATAATTTTTAATACAAAAATATCTTTATTTAAGTTTAATTTTAATCTTATTAAATTTAATTTTACAAATAAATAGACTTTAAAAAGTTAATAATTATGAATTAATTTAGACCAAATAATGACTCTTTTACAATCTTAGAGACACAAATCGAGATTTTTTTTTAAATTAAAGTTAATTTACAATGCTCTTCTGATCTCAGCAGCCGAAATGCAATTTATCTTATTTTTTATATTGAACATCTCCCTTTGTCAAGAATAAATATGTAAAGAAGAAACATCTAGTCTCATTGGCATTCTAACTATAAAAATAAATACTCATATATAAATAAATATTTTATAAAATATTTCATTTTGATATGTTTTCCCTTGCTTCTCGAGTATAGTTCAATTTACAAGTTCATTTTATCGCATTCCACTTGGTCTGATCGTAGGTTTATTCTAAATCTCAGGTCACAATTCTGAGGCTTTTTAGGTCTTGTTTGACACGAGGATCAAAATCAGGATCAAAATAGTACTAATTTAAAAAATAACAATAATAATAAATAAATTATTTAATCATTTTACATAATTTTAATATAAAAAAATATTATTTTACTTTATATATTCAATAATTTTTAATAAAAATATTAATTTTATTTTACATTTTAGATCAAAATACTTAAATTTTAGTCCTGATTTTGATCATCAAGTTAAACAGATCCTTAAAGAATAAGCGGATTTTAAAATTGAAGGAAAAACTCATGGACAAAGTACTTAGCCAGGCTAATCGTGAAAAGTTTTAATAAAATTTGTAATATTACAAAATTATTTTAATAAATTTATTAATTTTTAAAAAATAAATTTTAAAAATAATAAAAGATCAAATTTAAATCATGTTTTCTTCGTATCATCCGAAGAATACAAATTCAAAAAAAAATCTAAATATGTAAATCTTTACATCAAATATTATAAAAGTTAGATAAATACCTACATTCTCAATATATATAAAATAAAATAATTTTATATTTATATATGTATTGATGAACATATATATTATATATTTACATATAAAAAAATAATTTGATTAAATTTTAATTGGATTGGGGCCGAGTTGACCCAGGACATTTCCCTAAAATATCAAATCGGGTCTGATTAAATCTTCTGTTCCTACTTACTCTTTGAGGTGAGTGCAAACTAAGAAGTGGACAAGTTTATATTGTCATTAAGAAGGTGTGTAACAATAAAGCAAATTTATTTGAATAATTAGACAGTGTTTGAGGATTACTAAGAATGAAATGTGATAGTAAGTCAGTTGTGAATATTTTATAAATGAAAAATTATTATTAATGTTTACCAATTTTCTTTTCTTTCTATTAAGTTGTAAAAGGAAAAATAATTACAACATAGTTCCTTATCTTATGGTTTGTGGAATAAAGGATGAATTAAATGAATGAGGGTGAAAAATTATAATGAGGGATTTAGGTTATTTATTAATTAAAATTGTAATTGTAGATTTAAAAGAATAAAAATTTTCTTTTTAGTTAGTAGTTATTATGTAACCTAAAGGCTTTTCAAATTCTGTTTATTTGTCATCGTGTACGATATTTTTTCATCGATTATGATATTTAACTAATCATATTTATCATTTCTTTTACAGAAATGTCCAACTATTGGCGACAATATATGGTTTCATCGCTCAACTGAAAGGAAGCTGCCACGTCAGTATCCTGTATGCACAATTTCTGCCGCAAAGTCTTTCACATTTTCAGTTGATTGGGAGTTACGAGTTTTCCATTACAGTAGCCGGTCATCTGGTTCCCAATGGCTTAACAGATCAAGCATCCACGTATCCTCTTCTTGACATAATCAACAGTCTTTTTGGAGCCACTGATCACCGCCTTAACTTATCTATAAATACCTCTTAGCAGAGCTTAAGATCATCATTATCATCAAAATGAGGGGTGGCAATTATGACCCGACCCGCAAATTTCAGGTATGGGTTATGAATTTTGATCTGTTTATTAAAGGGGTCGGGTTCAAGTTGGGCATTTATCAAAAAATACTCTATAAATGAGTCGGGTCAAATTCGGGTCATGAATTTTGACTCAATTAATAAATGGGTAGGGTTCGGGTTGAGGCTATTCGGGTTGGGTCAGATTCGGATTCGACCCGAACCCGACTCGCTGACTCATTTTGCCCTAAGATTCAAAATCAACAACTGATAAGAGAAAAATAAGTTTTGTATTCTTTTCTGTTTCTTCTTATATTAGTCTTCTGACTACATCTTTTAAGTTTTAGTAAAAAAAATTTCTGTAGCTCCTTAGTAGACATAGGAGAAGCTATTCTTGAATCACCTTACATCTTTTTGTGTTCTTCTGGATGTTCATTGGCTCATCTATGCTAGTATTCTGGGCTAAAAATATTGTGTGCCGCTAATTCTCAGGACTCTGACTTTCTCTGTCAATAGCTATAGTGAAGCGTTTTAAGGTTGGGGTGGATGCAGGCATTGATATGGATATATCTGTCACATTACTTTTATAGATTTCACTATTAAAGAATTTATTATAATTATATGGAGTGTTTCTTTAGCAAGTTATACTTGCAAGAGGAATTAAAAGCTTTACGTGGTGGAAAAAGTGTTAATTTTGCAAATTTTTGATTTGTTTGGAGCTAAAAATGAAGCTTAAAGCCTTAAAGGGTCTGAAAATTAGATTTTAATATTCTTTGAAGGATGATGCAATTATGGGGACTAGAATATAATTGTCCTTTGATTTCAACTTTAATTGGAGCCGCACGGATAAGCAGGTAATTGTAGAGAATGATGGAGGGTAATATAGTCTTTTGGCTTTGTTTTGTACTTGGTTCTCGCCGACTCCCACAGTCCCACCCCTTTCAAATGGAGGCTCATCTGAGCCATTGGCTGCTACTATCCGGAGCAATCTACTGTGCCACGTGGCAAGCATCCAAGGTTTGACTATTTCCCACCTCTTGATCCAACGCCGGGGATGCAGCCACATGCAATAATCTGATTCAATCTGCCTCTGCCTTACTTTAATCGGACGATCAACCATGCTTCCGCCGGAATAGCCAATCAACCGCTCATCTCAGCCATTCATTTTCACCATATGGAGAAATCTGACGATCCAAGTTGAATGAGGACTCTATTTGAATGGTTTTATTGAATATTGGCACTGTTTCTTTCGCTGATTTAAAATTAATTTTATTAATTTTAATCTGATGTGTCAAATTACACATAAATTTAATATTAAAATTAACTATATTTGACCTCAAAAGTATCAATTAAAATAAAAAATTAATTTTATTTTACATCTTATATATATATATATATATTAAAATAATAACCAACTTGTATTATATTTCTCTTATATCTCAATCTAATAACTAACTTTATTTATATTATGAACAATTTTTAATAAAAAATATTTTTCACTTAAATTTAATTTTAAATTTATTAAAATTAAATTTTACAAACAAATAGAAATTTTCATATTGAAAATTTGCTAACAATTGAAGTGAATTTAACCTAACTTATGATGGAGAAAAGAGATCAGATTTGTCGTTCCTTCAAGTTTGAGGCACGAATTATGAGCGCAAGCATCTGGTTTGGATCTATTATCGTATTATCTAAGTTTCTCTCGCTCTTCTTAATTTTTCTAATCTCTTCCATTTTCTTTTTAGTTTGTTTATTACTAATTTATTTTCATTATATCAAAATTAAATTATTGTTATTTATTTTATAAACTTTATTATTTTATATTACTTTGATTTCATCTGAAATATTTCATATTGTTATTTTAATTTGGCTGCTAAAATTTCAAATCCTGTGACTTCTCAAAATTTATATATTTAAATGAATTTATACTATTCAAGATTTTATTTGATGTTTTTTATATTATTTAAATATTTTTTATTTCATTTTTTTTGCTACTAGGTTAAACCCGAGTAAGGTTTAATATAAATTCCATCCAGCATGAATTGGTATAAGTGGAGAATATTAATAATAACAAATATTTACCTACATGTCATACTATTTAATTTTATTTATATATTACTTATTTATTTTTAGTTAATTACGTTATGCACACTCAAAATATTATAAAGCATACACACACTTGAGTTAAAATTCAGTCAAAATCTATTTTTTTTTAAAAATTATTAGTAAATCATTAAAATTATATTTTTAATTCCCCAATGTCATACTAAAGCGTTGATCTGTCCTAAAATTAATTTAAGTCGCAGATGTCTACTTTCCTTGCCACCACCTAAATATCAAGATTTAGGATTTTCACTCAAAATATATTTAAATATTATTAAAATAATATGATGAACAACTCAAATTTTTTATAACCTAACTATAATTAGGTTATTGAAAAATTATGATTACTCATTATAATAAAAAAAGTTAAAGTATATGTTTATAAAATTTTATAATTTTTTAGTGTGTATAGCGTAATCAACAAAGAATGAACGAGTAATACATAAATAAAGCTAAATGATATGAAATGTAGGTAAATATTTCTAATAATAATCTTGTTAATTTGTCCTTTGTGAACAGAATAAAATGATGCCTATGTGCAATTATAGGATTAATTTTAATTTTTTTTATTTGAGTTTCATTATTATATGCTCTTTGATAATTCTCTCATGAATCTCATGTATATTACGATAACTTAGCTTATATTATCATAATAATATGCTACATGTCAGAGTAAATAAAAAATTTTCAGTATAATTATCTATTTTAGTGAAACTATGTATATTATTTACCTTAAAAAATGTATATTATGGCTAAGGCTATTAATTTTGCTCAAATATCAAAAATCGCTCGAAAATTGAATCAAATTTTGAATAGATTTGAGCTCGATTCGATTTAAATGAACCGACTAACCAGCCATTTCTTTAGCTCAAAAAATTTATCAATTCAATCTTGAGCCGGCATAGGATCGGATTGAGATGGCTCGAAATTGGATCGATTAAAAAAACAGAAAATATTACATATATAAATTAATATATGTAACTAGAATTAATATATAGTTTTTCCAGTAGTTTACTAGAAGGCTTCGTTAGACTTTCATTAGAATTTTTTTTGTAATCATTTAAATCATATTTATTATAAATTATTTTTTATTTTTATCTTTAAATAATAGATTAAAGCAAATAGTCATAGTTTAAGCTGATCGCATAAACAAATATATTTATACATATTATTTTAATAAAAAATCAAAAATTAATTAAAAGTCATATTAATTTTAGCTCGGTTCGAGCTTGACCTGATAACAAATGAGCCAGACCCAGCTCGAATTGAGATCAGATTGAACTTTCCTCGTTCATTCTCTAGATCAAATCGAGTTCGAATTGAAAACTTTTAATTTAATCTTGAGTCGATATCGGATCGGCTCGAGATTGAATCTCTAACAGCCCTAATTATTGCTTATAGTAATGCTTTAGATATGATTGATTGGTTTTAAAGTTGATTAGTTGTAATTCTTGTTCATAACATGGTAAAAATTCAAACATTGTTGCCAGTTGCCACCATGATTAAAACCATGGATGAAGAAGTTAATATTGATGATTTTGATGTGAGAATATAGTGAAATTTATAATGCAGTAATCATTTTGATCAAAATAATGCATGATAGTATTAATGTTTTGGAATTATTTATATTTTGTTAAGACTAATTATTAATTAATAATATGCTTTGCTCATAATTAATATTAAGAGAAAATTAAAGAAAACTTGATTCGGATTAAACAGTCGAGGTATGTCGATTCACAATAGTTCTTAATAAGAAGGACCGGGACAGCATAGAAGCTATCACACTAGGCTAGACATACAATAATTTCAATAAATAAGAAAAAGAGCAATCAGAACCTAGAACAATTGCTATTTAAATAAAACTTTGTGAGAGTAGCGAAATGTAGAGAATAATCAGATCCAAAAATTATATATTATACAACCATTCATTGCAAAAAACAGAAGAAAAATACCGAGTAGAAAACTACAAGACAACTAAAGAAGACGTGCGAAAACCCGAGTGGAAAGGAAGCTATGTACCTAAAATCTTGATAACTTGGCAACAGTATCTCACCGCTTAGGCATCATCACCCCTCCTCCCGGAGTCTGGCCGAATCAACACGACACGGAAAATTTTATTTTTAAATTCGCACTAACATAAAGCTAGCACAAGAAAATATTAGATTTCTTATTCATCAAGTCATGCTTACATAGAAGTTGCCCACCCTATATATAGGATGCCAAGAGTTAAAAATAGTACAAAATAACATGTGGGATTGAATATTTTACATAAAAGAAAATATAAAGATATAATTTAATCATCTATTTGTCTAAACATTATAGATTTGCTCAAAAATACAATCAAAACGGGGTTGAATGATGAACATATGAATTGTAGCATTTTCTCTTATCTTTTCATCGAACTAAAAATCACTCACAATGGAGCATAATATAGAAAGATGTCATCACAATACCGAAGCTGCGTGAAGTATACATGAATCTGTAAAATTATCGAAAAGCTAATTCATATGGGAGCAATTGAGCTTGAAGCGATCTGAAAATACTGAAATATGAAAGAATAATTGTTCTGAGAAAATCTAAATAGGAATGAATCTTGAACGGATGCGACTACGAGTGCGAATCAGACTGAAGCGATGAAAGTCTCTAACAAAAATAGGAATGTTCGCATCATCTTATATAGCCGTTTTAAAATTGATATGTTGTTCTAAACTAAAAAACTCAATTTACTCGAGGATTCAGATAGCTCAAAAAAAAAGCTCATTTATTAGAATTTTGTGACGGTGATAGTCCCTATGAAGACTTAAAATTAATACTTGGCCTTCCAACTCTATGCAAGCATTGTCATTTCGTAAAACTTTATTTGCTTTATTGGAATATTGGGTGCGAAATAGTATAGGAAAAATGTGGATACATAAAAGATGTTCTAATCTTATGACCAGAAAGTTCGATTCATATGTGAAATGGTAATCAGTCATATGACCCATTCAAGACTTGATTTTTTCCAATTTACCTAAAATGAAGAAATTTGAATTAGTAAAAGCTATGTAAATTTAAGGAGCCAAAATAGATTTTAAATAACTTTAAAAAAAAATGAAATTTTGATTTTTTTTTATTTTTTATTTTTTTTGCTCTCTTCTTGAAGTTTTTCCTTTACATGATTCCACATTGAGATTCAACTTGCAAATTGATTTCTTGTTAGAAAGAATGGGAGCAATTCTTTGATGTACATGTTCATAGATTCCTTCCCATTTTACACAAGACTTGAAGTTACTTCATGTTGTAGAAGATCCCATTGAAAGAGTGATTATTATTTTTGTTCTAGTCTTGTGTTTTTAATTAAATAACCCCTGACATTCGAAGAACCCCGAAACAAGCATCATCATGTCTAAATTTTTTTCGTTGAATCACCCGGACCAACCGGAATAACAAGAGTAATGCAACATATCTACATATTGGTCAAATCTTAAACATTGAAGTTAACTAAAATTTTTTATATGAAAATAATGTCAGATAGGCAAAATTAATTTTTTTTTATCTATGTTGCACCAACCTATGTAGGATCATTGCGATATAGAAATTCTAGTTGTATTCAAAATTTAGGACAGAAGAAAAACCTTGAAACAAATCAGTTACAGTCTATAGAGCTTATTCTCATCTAATTACTTATCTTAAAAAAAAAGCCTATTTCATGAGAAATTCTAATATATTCTATTTCATTGAAAAATAATTAAGTTCGATTAACTGAACTAATTGATGATCTAAAGGTTTTCATCTCAGTAGATCAAAAATTGAATATATGGAGTACACATTTAGTCAAGAAAGAAATATTTATATTGGAGATGTGACAATTGGTGATCAAATTGTCAAGAAGAGTGAGCGCTTTAGATACTTTGGATCGATTATACAAAATAATGGTGAAATAGATAATAATGTTATTAGCAGGATTCAAGCAGGATGAGTAAAATGAAGAAATGCTTCTGGTGTGTTGTGCGATAGAAAAATTCCATCCAGAATCAAAGGTAGATTTTATAAAACTGTAGTAAGACCAGCGATGATATATGGTGCTGAATGCTGGCCTGCAAAGAGGAAACATACAAATAAAATAAATGTTGCAAAAATGAGGATGTTAAGGTGGATGTGTGGATATACACGAAAGGATAGAATGAGAAATGAGTATATCCGAATCATCGGCACGATCATGAACTTATATAAAGTAACGTTTGACTTAAAAAAAGCGTTCTACTTCTTAACAGGCATCTAAAATTTAAAAAGCATTTAAGCTTAACAACCAATATGCACGAATAACTATAACATATATACCATACATATATAATATATGTTATTTATAGTTACATATATAATATATATATATATTAATGAATATAGATATGTATGGTATGATATAGAAATAAATTATTAATTTAAATATAATATAGATAACTGTAACTTAGATGTTATTTTAAATTAAGTAGGAAATTATATGGATATAGATTAATTCCTTGACATTCAAGATAATTTTAATTTTTTTTTTTAAATTAAAAACGAAGAATTTTTTATTTAAAAAAAAACTATTTTATGAACATAAATGTTTTTCTAAAAGTCTTCTTTAAACACAATTCTTTAGATAGTAATTTATTCTATGTTCACATTACAAAATCCAATCGAATGTACCGTTGCGCAACGCGGCCCCTCTTCTTCCCACTGTCCGCGACCGGGACCGGACCGGACCGGGCCGGGGCCGCCGGGCTTACGGCGGCCCAGCTCAATGAACTCACTTCCCTCCACAACTATCACATAAAAAATCTCCAACCCACGAATGAGGAAAGAAGACCACCGCGGCCGAACGGGGCGCCGGCGAGCCGCTGACCACCCTGAGCCCCGGCTGCGTAATCATCCAAAGCCGTCCAACATGCTAAACCGATAGGTCCTCATGAAAGCCAAGCCCGAGCCACGATAGGCCGGCCCCGGGCCTGACGCGCGCTGGGACCCCAGAAGGCTCCAGGCAAGCCCTCCTCCCCGATGTCAGCGAGCCTGGATCCGAACTTTCCCCGGAGCTCTCGCGGAGGACCCAGAAGGCTACACTAGAAAGCTGCTGGTCACTCCAATTCGCCGAGTCGCTATGGGATTCTTCTCTTCTAGCTCACAAGCATTATTAGTGAAGAGTGACAGCGGAGAACTTGGAATCTGCTCTCTGCCGGCGATCCGCCCCTTCTGCCGGACTCGGCACGAGAACCCAGTCATCCAACTGAAAGAGCATGAAGGCTACCAGCTGTTCGTTAGATTTGAAGTCATAAAATTGTTTGACGTTAAAAGATGCATTGTTTATCTGAGTTTCTTACTCTTCATGGAGCCATTGGGCTGCTTTTTCTGTGGATGAACAGGGGAAACAAGTCTGAGAAGACGATAACTCGTGCATGACCCACTCTGTTCTTCACGCCCTTTGGGGCCGGCCAGTTGAGTGAGACGAGGGCCTTCTTGACTCCAACGGCAATGGAGTGCCGTCGGCAAAGCCAGGATGGGCTTGTCCGGATGCCGGTGGCTTTCCAGTAGCCTAGGCTGGGCTCGGTTCGGCCTGGCGCCGTGTGGGTATTGCGGTCTCTGCGAGGGCTCTGAAGAAGAACCATTCTTCCCTCGCCGCAAGATACGCCTTCCTGAGCAAAGATTTGAATTTTTTCTTCTTCCATATCAGGAAAAAATATGGGCAGCTTGCAGCCTCGTAGCTATTCATTTGGGTCATATTCTACACTACCTGTTAAACCGCTTAAAACCACGTCATTAATAGTGGATGTGAGTTCCAGCCTCTGGCCTATTTCCAATTTATTTTCTACTTATGATTTCAGCCCATTGCCTATGAATTAAGAATGGATTAAGATGTTACAGATGAGATATTGAATAATCACCGGGGATGGTCCCAGGCGGTCGAACTTGTAGGAGGTCGATCTCGGGCTTCTAATTTTTTGCCGGGGCCGCCCCGGCCAGTGAGGCGGCGACTCTTCTTGCCTGAGATACACAGTTGATGAGCTCTGGTCAGTTGGGGGTGGCTAAGCGGAAACCCCGGACAGGTAACTGTGAGTTCGAAGCCCAGGGCTGTTCCATGCGGGAAGAAAGAAGAAGAAGAAGAAGAAGAAGAAGAAAATTGTGGTTGCAGAATGGCGGAGGCAAATCAGGGATGGTTGGGGGAGAGGGGGGGCAAAAATCAGGGGTGATTTTATAGGAGGAACTTATGCCTATGAGTAAGCAAGACATGGAGGATTTCAGGACCTGGATCTGCAAATTTTGCCTCTTTGCTGGGTGAAGTGAAGCAGAGCATTAATTTGTCCCCCTATTGAACCCTTGTAGCCACTTTTTGCGGAAGGAAGTATAATTTTTTTCTTCATTAATTTAAAAAATATATATATATTATATTATCAAAAAATAAATTTCAAATCAAACCAAAGCCTGTGTGCTCAGTCTACTCACAAATAAGAAGCTATTAACAATCAGCACTGTTAGGCGACTACTATGTAGCTTTTTCCATTAGCACTCATCAAAGTTAGTTCCAGTTACCACAACAACAACCACCCAAAGCCCTTAATCCCGCTAAGTGGGGTCGACTAACATGGAATCCCCTTTGTTTCCATTGCCGTCTCTATCATTAACAAATTTTTTATCTAAACCTCTAAAACTAAACCTAAGATCCAACCTCCCTTATAGTTTCTTGCCCATGTTCTTTCTTTGTCTCCCTCTTTCCTCTTTAGATACATGCGGCAAAATTCAATAACTCAATTTTTCCTAACTGGAGCTTCAATTCGGCCACGATTTAGATGGTCCAAGACCATCGTAAGCCGAACTTTCTCTAAGTTTATCCTCAATTGGGTGCAACACCAACTTTTCTTCGGAAT
>KZ453531.1:160267-192730 GCA_002786265.1 Apostasia shenzhenica
ATTCCATATAACAAGCATTTTGAGATTCAGCCAGAGGCAAAATTAATGCAACCCATAACATACATACATAAATGATTCGGATCTTTGAAGTATGACTTTTGTTAAAAAGTATATTATAAAATTGTAATTATATGGCACACAACATTTAATGTGATTATTTTGAAATTTGTTTGTAGAGTTTTCAACAACAAAAACATAGAAATGTTGGGAGTTTTATTTTATTTTATTTTATTTATTATTTTTTGTTCAAACAAATTAGTTTTTGTCGATGGCAATGGCTATATATATATATATATTGTTTATTGAATCTAGATAATCGAAAGACACAAAACTATTCATAAAATAATGTTTTTAAATATATATAATCTTGAACTAATCTGAATAAATCATACAAAAAAATTTATTAAGATAATGGGAGAGGCTCATTCGTTGTGGGTAGATACGTTGGCAATTTAAAAGATAATGACAGCCTTTATTTTTGTATTTATTCAAAAAAAATAAGAGTATTTTATGAGAGTGGGTATTTCTTCATGATTTTTTTAAAAAGCAATATTACATTCTAGTTTATGTGATCTCAAATGTATTTCACTTAAGTTCAGTGTTCTTTCATAATAATCAATTATATTAATTGTTCTTAATTGAGGGAAGCTAGACTTCTATCTATTGAGTAAAAGAAGACTTAAAATCATATAAAGCACTATTATGTTATTCTAATAATCTTGATTTGGGATTAATTTTTATGAGTATAAAAAGCTAAATTATTTTATACTATTCACTCAAAAAATGTCATTTTTATGCCAACTATTTGCGCGGTATCATAGTCGACTACATCTGTCAATAACCCATTTAGATCAAACTCTACAAAAAACTACTCTCAAGGAACACGTGTGGATAAAAATTCTTACAAAAAAGAAAATTTTTAAGAACTATTAGCAAATATTTTATATAACAGTCTTTTTAAGCAATGATAGTTAAAGAAGTTATCGAAAATAAAATATTCTTCAACTACCATATAATTAATCCAGTGTGCTATGTACCAAGTTTTAAATATTGAAATATTATTCGTTTTAACTTTAGTTTTGTGGTTTAATTTTCAAAATTCATCTCAACCTTCCATAATTACGCTCATACAAATACAAATAAGGAACTCCTTTTATTTTTCAATTTCAATGTGAAAATATTGATCTCTTTGCCCCTCTCACTAAGCATAGAAAGCTCATTAGAAGGAATTCCCTTCTATCTCATAGGGGAAAATCATCTTTTTCGCTCTTGTCAACCATATATATTACGCATACACTCCCACTAGTTTTTACATGGTTGCTTCTTAAACTACATCATACATATCACAGGAGGTCAATTCTGATAATATTATGTTATGACTTGGGCACAGATATTGATGTATTATTTATTTTTATCGTATACAAACATCGACAAACTTCCCTTCACTTTCCAATATGGAATATTTATTTCTATAGATAAATCAAAATAATCTATAAAACTGACTTTTCTTTTTATATTAATGTGTCAATTAAGTATGCTTATATGAAAGTTAATTAACTATTACATGTAAAAGTTTGCACCAAATATTTTAGTAGATTAAACAATTGAAACTACATTAGCTATCTAGTTTAATCTTTTGTGATTCTCATACTGATCTACCCCAAACTAACTGTGCTTGCAATATATCTAAAAAATAAAAAAAATAAAAGGTGAGTACTGAGTAGAGAAATACAACTCAATATAAAAGTATACAATAATACACATTACTAGGGGTATGCAAACTATGGTTTAAACCGAAAAACCGAACCGAATCGTTTAAATTTAACGGTTTGGTTTGGTTTAGAATCTAGCGATTTGGTGATGGTTTGATATTTTGAATATTTTGGTTAATTGGTTTGAGTTCGGTTTCACATGTTTGGAAACCAAACCGACCGAATTAACCTAATAACCCACGTATTTATATTGGGCCGGTTCAGTTGGCAATTTGCCGATTTGGGTTCGCTCATATATGAGTTCGCGAGAAAGAAGGCTGATTTGACCGACCGAGAAGTTTCAGATTATTTAGGGTTACGCGACTTGCGCGGCTTGCGCTGTAGATCAAAGGGTTGCAGACCAAAAATATGGTTTTAACCAAACCAAACCAAACCGAACCGATATTTATTTGGTTGGTTTGGTTTGGTTTATAATATAATTTGATTGGTTTGGTTTCATTAAATTTAAAATCGAATCCAATCTTTTTTTTTGGTTTGGTCACCAAACCAACCACTCAAACCGAATGCACACCCCTACACATTACAATACATATTTTTTCATGTATGTTATGCTCAAGTCATATATATCAAATGAATCACCTGCCCTACAGTCTACACTCCCTTTTCATGTTTTATTTTCTCTCAATTCTCAGTTAGTGATGTAGTGTGTTCTCCTACTCACATCTCTTCCTATTTTTCTTGTATTTTTCTATGATAGATCTAATTTGAGGTTGGTATTTATATTCTAACATAATTTATTTTAATTTAAATTATTTTTTTTAAACTTAAAATGAATAAAATACTCCGCCCCTTCTCTTTCTCTCCCTGCCGCTACCACACCCTTGCTCAGCCATCAGACAATTATCGCTACACTAGTAGCTGTCACTGTACTAGCGGTCGTGCATTATTGTGCACTGCCCTTGCGAGTGAGCCACTTGCGAGCACTGATATGCCTGGAGGGGCCTTGTGAACAGTTATGGCGATTGTGAAACGGTGCGGTCGCGGGATGGCGACAGGAGGAAGAGGGGAGAGATAGTGTGAGGTATTTTGTTATTTTATATTTTAAAATTTTAATTTTAAACTAAATCATATTAGAATTTATATAAATGATCTGATTGAAATAAAATATCAACTCGAGAGACTATTGAAAGATTTTTAAAATCGTAAATTTATTTAATATTACTTCTAACCTCAAAAATCTAATTGACCACTAGTCATGCCGCATGGTCACTTAAATATTGCAAAAATTTTAATGAAAAAAAAACTTTTTTAGTCTGCTTCATCTAAAGACTATTTTAGTCATAGACTAAAATATTACTTAATTAAAAAATAAAAAATTATCAATTTTATTTTAAATTTTAATAAAATAAAATATTTTGATTTTGGATATAATTAACTATTTTGAGATCAAACAGCTAAACAGTGCTATTAAAAAGAAAACTTTAAACAGGATAATGTAAATTGACCAATATATATAATGAGTGCTACACAAACCATGTAGAATTAATGCATAATTATAACGAGCTGAGATTGGATTTGAAATCGACTTAATTATTTATAACTCAAAGCTAGTTCATTCAAAATAAAACTAATTCAACTTATAATCGATTCAATATTTATATAATAATAAATATATATATATATATATATTATATATTATATTATGTATATTTAATAATATTATTATATTATGATATTTGATCGAAAAGAATCAATATAAAAGTACAAATAAAAGTTTAAATAAATATTATATTTAATATAAATGTAAAAAAAAAATTTAATCAAAAAAATGAGAATAAAAAATAATTAGATATATAAACAGCAATTCAAATGAATCTTCAAAGTTTTTTTTTAATTTTAATCCAAATCTTCAGTTAATTCAACTTATTGATAGCGTCTTAAATAAGTATTTATTTATTTATTAATTCATAATTGTTCTAATTTTTAAATATTATTAATAAATGTTTTTCATATATTAATATCTTGTTTATGTTTTTCAATATGATAAATCTTTTTTACATATTTTATGAAATATTTGCCATGTGGAAACATGAATATTTAAATCTTATCGTTACGAGAACTAGTTTATATAGGTATATGTTTACGTGAAAATTTTTACCCGCATTCATCGCATTATTAATTATATTTTGTTATTCAATATTATTTTTGGTTAGATTTCTCACCTTGAGTCAAATTCGAGGCCTCCTATATCATATTTGTGGTATTTAGAGCAATTTCGCTTAATTCATTACATTAGCCGTCCGACAACCCAGGTCATCCTATATATATATTATATATATATATATATACTATATATAGCATGCCTACGTAAGAGAAGGGGGGAAAAACGAAGATAATTAGTCTACAGTTACTAAAGTAATTGGTATTATCAAAAGTAAATTGATTCGATAGATGGGTGTAACACATTTGATAACACGGTGAAGTGCATTGCCATAGTAGAACGTTGAAGAACCTTCATGCGTAAGAAGGTTAGTGGAACTAGGGAGCAAGGAATTATGAGATTTACGGTATGCTTATATTAATAGAATGAAATAAAGTTGAAATTGAATTGTCATTTCATATTAATAAAATTGTTATTTCAATGAGTGTAGAATAACAATTTATTTATTTTCTTGGATAGAATAGATTATGGAATGAGAAGTACTAAATAGAAAATACTAGTACTAAAATACCCATAATATAACTTAATAAAACTTTTTTTTATAATTTATTATTATTAAATTTAATCTTACATAAATGATTAACTTAATGTAACTTATATAAAGATATATGTACATATAGTATATATATAATACGTATATGTATATGTATATGTATAATATATATATGTGTGTGTGAACTGTGAACTATAGTAATTTTGAAATAATATTTTTAGCCTATAATAAATAACTAAGAAATAGTTATTCCTTAAGTGAGGGAAAGAAATGACTATTCTATGAAATTGTTTGATGATAGTAATACTCAAATGAAGGTGTTATTTGAGAAGGCATTTTTGAAGCTTAAGAACTCTTCTTTTCTATTTATTTTATTAGTAAACATTTCCTTGACAAATTGAGCAAGCATTTCGGGGGCCTTTAGTGATTCAATGCTGCACAAGTTAAGGTGTCACTAATCTATTCTGGTCTATATTAAGTAGAGACATAATATTTTTTCTAATCGATAGTTGTTTATCGGCATCTTGAGCATGTATCTTGAACGATAGGAATCTAATGAAAGGAGCAATTCTGAAGGCGTTATTTAGTTGCTTAACGCCCTCAATGCGATGTACCTTAAAGCATTTGCTATCGGCCATCTCACGTGCATAAAATTTAAAGAGAAAAGAAGAAGACGGTGTCCTATAAATTACTATATTTCTTCTTAAATTTCAAGGATAGGTTTCTAGTTTATTTTTCTCTAACATCTCAAAAGTTCGAAAATAAAAGTTTTTGTACTTTTTGCTTTTGAATCTCAGAAACAAGTGCTTGAGAATTTTAACGTGAAAAACCTACACGAATTAACTCAAATAACAATATCCTCACCCAAAGATTCTCTTTTAATACTACTTGTATATCTACGTATATATTCGATAAATTTGTTTTTGAATTATTCAAGTATGTATTTATAATTTGGAAGTTTATGTTTATCATGACCAATCTTTTTAAAGGAAATAGATAGAAATATTTATTCTACTAAATATATAATAATTATCACAAATGACATTTATGCTTAGAATCTTCAACAATGAATAGATATACATAACCTCATTGGCTCATTTATATTTATGAAGGAATTTTTCTTAATTTTCTAAAAAATATGATTATTAATGACAAACATATTTGTCAAATGCAAGCTGTATCATCACAATCTGTTGACTGACATGAGTCAATCTTTTGAGTTTGAAGAGGAAGGCTTCAAAAATAAAATTTTCAAAATTAATAAGCGAAATAGGTAAATTATTTATAGGTTCCTCATGTTAGTCAGTAATGCATTTTAATTTAGGAGCATTTACATAGTGGACACAGAAGTTAGGCTAATTTATAGATTTCACTATAAATCTCAAAATATTATAGATATCACATCTAAAATAACTATGTTTTTATTTTTCACATCCTGCAGTAAATTCTATCAGAAGATTTAACCATAGTTAAATCTCAACA
This sequence comes from Apostasia shenzhenica, assembly GCA_002786265.1. Lineage (NCBI taxonomy): Eukaryota > Viridiplantae > Streptophyta > Magnoliopsida > Asparagales > Orchidaceae > Apostasia > Apostasia shenzhenica. Next base: position 166,176 of record KZ453531.1, read on the forward strand.
AAAACTTACTCATTGATCATACTATTTAACTATTGACCTTCATGTTAGGGTATCGTGGAGCTGCATTGGTTCCGGCGGTAGCGTATTCACTCGATGCTGCAGCACATTCTCGCGAGACGATAGTGTATTCACGCAAGCATCACTCTGCTATTTGCATATTCTTCTTAGGCGGGCATCGGACATTTCTGTAGCTTCAGAGTTCTGTCACCGCCGGCCACAGAAAGGTCCGATTCTGGCTCGCGATGCCCGCGTAAAAAGAAGATGCAAATGGCAGAGTGATGCTCGTGTGAATACGCTGCCGCCTAGTGAGAATGCACTGCCGCCTTGCATGAATATGCTTCTGCCTCTCGTGAATATGCTGCCACCGGAACCAATGCAGCTCTGCGATGACCTAACATGAAGGTCAATGGTTAAATAATGCGATTAATGACTGATATTTTGTTGAGATTTAACTACGGTTAAATCTTCTAATAGAATTTATTGCAGGATATGAAAAATAAAAAATAACTATTTTAGATGTGATAATCGTAATATTTTGTGATTTTTGATGAAATTCATAAATTAGCTCAATTTTTGTGTCTATCATGTAAATATCCCTTTAATTTATCCATGTCCTTTGATAGATTACACGTAGGTCCAAGAGGTTTTTTTCAAAATATTAAATAAAAAAAAGGTTATGTGGGTCCATTGTAATTGGGATGATGTTCCAATCTCAAGGTTTATTAATTAAATATACATTTATTTTGCTTAAAATAAAATTAGAATAGTTACATAAATTAAATAAATAAATAAATGATTAATTATTGAAAGGTCCCTGTAGTTAACTCATAATTAATGTTTAGTCTATAATCTTCTAAAACTTGTTGAAAGAAGTACTTTACATTTTACCTAATATTACATAAAAATTTTCTCTGCTATCAAATTCAATAAATTTTCAATTTTACTTTTAATACTTTTTCAAATGTTCATATTTTTGTCATCTACTGCTGCCTGCTTCACTGTCGCCTCCTTGCTGCGGGAACCTGATTGGGAGAGAGAAAAGGGGGGGAGAGAGAGAGAGAGAGAGAGAGACGTTTTAGCAAATTTTTGAAAATTATCGACCAAATAATAAGGTTAACTTTAGGGACCTTTCCGTAATTAAACTTAAATAAAAACAATGAAGTTATACATGCTATAGAAAATATGGACCAAATTGAATGATGACTTAACTTCAGGGACCTATAAGTAACTTGTCCTAAAACTAAAGTTCCTTCCAAAATCTAATTGCAATCCATTTGCTCACCCTTAAAACAAATTCAAGGGATTTTCTTTGATCTGTTTTGGCTTCTGCATGCATACTTATCAAAACTCAAGAACAAGAACCAGTCCAAAATGACTCACTATAAGATGTTAAAGGCTGAGTTTTCATTCAAACCTTATCGAAATTCTGAGTTTAATTCGAATTAATAAGATTGTCACTACACCATGAACATCATCATAAGATTGCTTTGAATTATAAAATAGAATCAAGATTGTGAGAGGAGCGAAAAGATATCTTTGAGTTGTCTTCATTTTTTAAGAATCTCTATGATCTTAATTAATAGTCTTATCTGATTTGACTCGAGAAAACTACCAATTAATCGAATGGTGCAAATTAACAAAGAAAGAAAATCATAATTGATAACAGAATGAGGCACAAGATTTGAATTACAAAACCGAGTTGGCTAAGAAAAATTAAGGCAGAACCATCTTGACATAGAAATCACAACAAATAGGTCTGGTCCCAAGGAGGATCCAAAGTTATTCGAGAAATGATTTTTAACACTGTGAATCTTCGAAGTCTATCACATTTTTTTCTACCGGTTATTATATGTGTGTACAATTGAGATTTTACGCCGAATCACCAGTATAACATGCAGACTTTTTCGAGGACAATTTATTATAGGAGGATTTAATTGGGATGTTTATCTATTTGATGATATCATATAAATTAATTCAATTGGATTAAGGTATAACTTAGCAAATCTCATCCATCCTATATTACCTTGGAACTTAATTATAAGTTAATTATTGAAATCTCTGAGTTTGCATAGGCAGTTTGAATTCTATTTGTCTAATTTACAATTGGCCATCAAAAATTAAATATTAAGAAAATTTAGTGAGCATTTCGTTTAATATTATTTTGATAATTTCATAATTTTTTATATAATTATTTATAAATATTATCAAAATAAATAATTATTTTTTTAATATAATATCAGGTAATACTATGATAATATTAAAATAGAAGACTCTTTAATTAACTTTTTAAATCCTTGATCGTCAAATATTTAACTTTTGTTAATACTATGCATGAGTAAAAAGTATTTTTAGCTCCTTAAAATTAAAAAAATTACTCATATATATATAATGCTCTTTAAACGATATGTTAAATTTATTATATTATTTTTGAAATAATGTTAATTTTTTTTTTCATATTATGCGTTAAATTTCTCTCATTTTTTGATTTATTCCTCCCTGATTGATTAGTGATTTTCACAAAAGTGAGAAATATGATAGAAAATAAATAATTTACATAATATGATATTCACACACGGTAATTTGTCATTAAAATTACTTATAGCTGAAAAGAAGGCAAAAAATTTTAAAATGAATTTTAAAATTAATATAAATTAAATTGTTAAATTAGTTTCTCTAATTTCTGATTTTGGGAGTAAATATTATCTAAATTATATATTTTAATGATTAAACATATTGTGAACTGTAGAGTTTGAATTCTTGTTATAATTATGAAATTATATATAGAAGGCGTGAGCTACAAATAATTTTTGGGAATTTAAATTATTTTATAAAATTAATCGCGTTCCCCTAATTTATAGTGAACTTTTATTGTAATTTGATACATTGAATGAGTATCACACAGTGGCCATGAATATAAGTGAATATTAATCATAGAATTTCTTATTTAAAAGTGAATATAAGTGAATATTAATCATAGAATTTCTTATTCAAAAGATATGTAATTATGTATAAATATAATTATAATTATATGTCATCCTAGACTAAAGTATAATGATAAATTAATTTAAGAGAGAATTACATATATTATTTCATAATTTTGCACTTATTTATATTAATGAATAGCTAAATTTTTCTCTCATTTAACAAGATAAAGGACTAAATTTTTTTCAATTTAATAAAAAAGGTATTACTTCTAATTATTCATTTAAAATATAGCGTATTATGTGTAAATATTTAAATTTGAGAATTAAAAATGTAATTTTGTTTTTATATATTTAGGAATGACATGTAATTTAAACATATCTAATTCAATGTCAAATAATCAAATCTTATATTGAAAAAAAAAATTCACATAAATTTCAAATGCAATTAAATTTAAGAACTTCGATCAAAAAAATTTCAAACAAAACTACCAGGTCCATCCACCATTATAGTGAAACCTCGGAACAATTTTGTAAAAAATTATGAAAGTCAAATATTTACCGGAGAATTTGAAACGAAAACATTTCTTGTTGGGGCTGAGATGCTTTTTAGTTATATTTTTTTAATTTTAAGTCGAGTTTGATTCAAACTATTTGTTTTATTCATTTTGAATCAATTTTTCAGTTATAAATAAAATCTAATAACAATTTATTTATTTGTAGAGCATGTATTAAGATATAATATTATAATTTTATATATTATATAGGTATTTACATTTAAATTTCTTCTTATAAGAAACAAAATTGCACTCACTGGAAACGTGCAAAATCAAATAATAGTCATATTATTTTTCTAATTATTAGTCTAAAAAAATTATTATTACAATCTTTGATTTTGTCTTGAAGCCACAATGTAATCAAAAGAAATCATAAAAAAATAAAAATTTTAAATTCTTTAAGGTTGCCGTTAATCTGCGGACATCTGCCTGAACAGTCCAGACATTTAATTAAAATATATATATATATATATATATGCTTAGCATATTCATGCTATTGCACATATGTAAGACAAACTTTATTATGTAAAAGAAGTTTGAAGTCGACAATTGTTAGACAGAGAAGTCAAAAAATTTAAAAAATTGAAAGGCGAATCCGGGGCTCCGGACCGTCGGGAGCCAATTCTTAGGCAACCCTGGGATTCTTTTTTGGATGATTTGAAGCTCTGAACGTAACACTTTAGAATTTTGATGATCTCAAATCAATAAGAAATGATTTTATTATTTTATTTTATTATATAAGAAGATATGACTTTATTCGGCAAAGTTGTGTTTAGAAGGTATCTGAAAATTTTAACGCGAACAGAATGAATCTAGTAACACCCTAACACCCTTTGCTATACATTTTGATGATCACTCAGGCATCGCTCTTTCATTATAATCGAAATTATTGAGATGTAGAGAGTGATAAGAAGATATGACTTTATTTGGTGAGGTTGTGTTTAAAAGGTGTCTGAAAATTTTAACGCGAACAGAATGAATATAGTAACACCCTAACACTCTTTGCTATACATTTTGACGATCACTCAGGCATCGCTCTTTTATTATAATCGAAAATATTGAGATGTAGAGAGTGATAAGAAGATATGATTTTATTTTGTGAGGTTGTGTTTAGAAGGTGTCTGAAAATTTTAACGCGAACAGAATGAATCTAGTAACACCTTAATACCCTTTGCTATATATTTTGACGATTACACAGGCATCGCTCTATCATTATAATCAAAAATATTGAGATATAGAGAGTGATAAGAAGATATGAAGGTGTCTGAAAATTTTAACGCAAACAGAATGAATCTAGTAACACTCAAATATTGAGATGTAGAGAGTAATAAGAAAATATGACTTTATTTGGCGAAGTTGTGTTAAGAAGGTGTCTGAAAATTTTAACGCTAACAAAATGAATCTAGTAACACCCTGCCTTTGCTATACATTTTGATAATCACTCAAGCATCGCTCTACATTATAATTGGAAATATTGAGATATAAAGAGTGATAAGAAGATATGACTTTATTTGGCGAGGTTGTGTTTGGAAGGTGTCTGAAAATTATAACGCGAACAGAATGAATCTAGTAACACCCTAACACCCTTTGCTATATATTTTGACGATCACTCAGGCATCGCTCTACATTTATAATAAAAAATATTGAGATGTAGAGAGTGATAAGAAGATATGACTTTATTTGGCGAGGTTGTGTTTAGAAGGTGTCTGAAAATTTTAACGCGAACAGAATGAATCTAGTAACACCTTAATACCCTTTGCTATATATTTTGACGATCACTCAGGCATCGCTCTATCATTATAATTAAAAATATTGAGACTCTTTATTCAGTGGTCTGAAGTCTATATATGATGTAAGACTTGTCAGCAAATTCTTACAAATTCAAGAAAGGAACATTGAGCATCACCACATTGATGAAGTATATTATGTTAACGTCTCAGAGGCATAAGTGAGTATGCATTGTGATTAAGGAAGGAAAAATCAAAAATGAGATAAAGAATAATTTTTATTATTGAAAGGCATTTTAATTATGTGGGTCAATAATTTTAATAAAGAAGACTAAAAGGATGCCAAATGAATGGAGAAAGAGTATATTAGTACCTATTTATAAGAACAAAGGCGATGTACAAAATTGTGCCAATTATAGAGGAATTAAATTAATGAGTCATACTTTAAAACTTTGGGAGAGGGTGATCGAACAAAGGTTACGCTATAATACTAAGGTATCAGAGAATCAGTTTGGTTTTATGCCAGGTAGATCTACTATAGAAGCCATTCATTTATTAAGAAGTTTAATGGAGAAATTTAAAGGAGAGAAAGGAAAACTTACATTTGGTTTTTATTGATTTGGAAAAAGCTTCATGATAAAGTCTCAAGAGAAAGTACTTTGGAGAGTTTTAGAAAAAGAAGAATTTGCAACTGCTTATATTCAAGTTATTAAAGATATGTATGAAGGAGCTGTTACCTCTGTTCGGACACAAGGAGGTTTGACTAAGGATTTTCCTATTACAGTTGGATTACACCAAGGCTCGGCTTTAAGTCCGTATCTTTTTGCTTTGATTATGGAAGTCATGACTGGACATATCCAAGATGAAGTGCCTTGGTGTATGCTCCTTCGCAGATGATATTGTCCTTATTGAGAAAAACTAAAGAGGGAGCTAAAGCGAAACTAGAGCTTTGGAGGAATGCTCTAAGAATCTAAAAGGTTTGCATCTCAGTAGATCAAAAAACTGAATTTATGGAGTGCACATTTTAGTCAAGAAAGAAATACTATATATTGGAGATGTGAACAATTGGTGATCAAATTGTCAAAGAAGAGTGAGCGCTTTAGATACCTTGGATCAATTATACAAAATGATGGCGAAATAGATAATGACGTTATTAGCAGGATTCAAGCAGGCTGGGTAAAATGGAGAAAATGCCTCTGGAAGATGTGATTCGATAGGAAAATCCCTGCCAAAATTAACGGGTAAATTTTATAAAACTGTAGTAAGACCAGCGATGATATATGGTGACTCGAATGCTGGCCTGCATAAAAGAAAGAAACATACAAATAAATAAATGTTGCAGAAATGAGGATATTAAGTGGGATGTGTGGATATACAACGAAAGGATAGAATGAGAAATGAGTATATCCGAAAGAAAGGTTGGTGTTGCAACCAATTGAGGATAAACTTAGAGAAAGTCGGCTTCGATGGTTTGGACTACTAAATCGCAGGCCATAATTGAAGCTCCAGTTAGAAAAATTGAGTTACTGGATTTTGCCCATGTACAAAGAGGAAGAGGGAGACCAAAGAAGATATGGCAAGAAACTATAAGGAGTGATCTTAGTTACTTAAACTTAGATAAGATTTTGGTAAGCTGAATAGAGCGCAATGGAAACAAAGGATTCATGTAGCCGACCCCACCTAGTGGGATTAAGGCTTGGTTGTTGTTGTTGTTGTTGGGTCAATTTTTTGACCTAAATTTTAAATCCAATCTCGCTTAACTAAGTACGTATGTGTTAGATCGTTAATGAGTTCAAGTCTTAAATAGGTCATCTCGATTGACCGTATAGGAGAAACGAGTATAGCCGGCCGTCCTGTTTACAATACCCATTTATTAAAATTAGCACTCGTTTTTTTTATTTCTAATATATTTTTTAAGATTAATTATCAAATACATATATATATATATATATATTGATTATTAAAATTAATTTAATTTTTAAATTAAAATTGATTATTATTATATTGATTAAAAGTACACAATATTGAATTTATTAAAATTGATAAATTTAAGAGTGTAAGGCTAGCTTGACCTATTTAATAAATAGATTGAGTTTACATTAAGCCTAAATTTGATATTTGATTCGATATTATATCTTAATATTATATTATATTATTCAAATATCATGACATATAAATATCATAACATCTAGCTATTATCTTTTTTATCGATAATTTTAAAATTAAAAAAAATTATTTAAAAATATTGAATTAAATAATTATTTTTTCAAAGTGGCAGGGAAAATCAAAAGAGAAAGAAGATAAGCATGAAAGCTGCCGGCCAGCGATAGGCCCATCTGAAGATCCGAAAGTTCTTCTCTTTCAAATGTTTTACATTTTCTTCAGAGTTGTCTTCTTCCCCGCGCCGGCAATGGCTCTACCGTACTCAAATTCCAGCTTAATTAATCTTCAGCTATGGACTCATGACGAAGCTTGCTAGCTAGCTGTCCTTTCTTCTCCCTACAAGACTAGTAAAACAGACAAACCCAGAGCTTCTCTATAAAAAAGGACTCTGTTTTCATGATCTCCTCCATAACTAATTTAGCACTTCGCCGGAAAATCTCCATCTTCCTTCTTCCTCCGGCTCCTTGGTCTCATTAATGGATTCTCATCTTCCCCCCGGCTTCCGCTTCCATCCCACGGACCAGGAGCTGATCAGCCACTACCTGAAGAAGAAGGTGACAGCTTCCCTGCCCTCGACTTCGTCGATCATCGCCGACATCGACCTTTACAAGTTCAATCCATGGGAGCTTCCCGGTGAGAAATCCTTCTCCGGCGATCACCGGAGAATCATATGCCCACATAAGTAATTGTTGAAATTTATATATGCTGGTATTGTTACAGAGAAGGCGTTGTTCGGCGAGGGGGAATGGTTCTTCTTCACCCCCCGGGACAAGAAGTATCCCAACGGCGTTCGCCCGAACCGGGCTGCCGGTTCCGGCTACTGGAAGGCCACCGGAACCGACAGGCCCATCCTTGCCGCCGGCGGCAGCCAGTGCATCGGCGTTAAGAAGGCCCTCGTCTTCTACATCGGCAGGCCGCCCAAGGGAACCAAAACCGAATGGATCATGCACGAGTATCGCCTCCTTGACTCCATGACTCTTCATGCCAAAAAACAACACATCAATTCCATGAGAGTAAGCTTACAAATTATAATTTTTGTTCCTTCATCCTCTACATAATTTTAATAACTACTCAAATAAATAGAATAATCATAATTCAAAACTCTAATTTATTAAATAATTATCTAATAAATTAAATTTTAATGTGAGAAGGCTTAAATTAGTCATGTTGATAAAAGTCCCACACTATTTCAATACTTTCCATTAATTAAAGAAAAATCTTTTATCTTGAATAATTTTTATAATATTATTTCAAATTTAAAATATTTTACAAATAAGTAGATCATGTGAAAGTTTTTTTTTTCATTTTTCATGTTAGATTATAATGTTGAAATATTAAAAAAATTAAATTAAATAATATTTAAAAAATAATAATTTTAAAATGTATATAAATTATGTATATCACTAATGCATCTGTATCGTTAGGTATTTATAAATTCTCTCTCTTTTTCAGCTGGACGATTGGGTTCTATGCCGAGTTCGACAGAAGGGTGCGTGGCCGGCGGAAAAGGTTTCCGGCGAAGTGCCGGAGGCGCTAAAAGGATCGCCGGAATCGGCTTCCATCAACGGCGGAGACGGGGAAAACTGGCCGTGGGAGAGGAGCGGCAGCCTCAGGTGGAGCGACAGCCAGCTTCTGAGCTACCTTTTGGAGTCCCAGGAGAACGGAGACGACGAACATTCCGATCTCAGCGGAAACTCCGAGCTGCCAACGCAGTCGCCCTCCAGCTCAACGACGAAGAAGAGGAAGCCGTCGTTGATCGCCGGCGAAGCCGAAGAGCCGACGCTGCTGCCGGCTAGCAAGAGGTTTCAGCACTCTTTTTTGGATGCGAACTTCATGTGGCCACTGGAGTCGTCTTCTTCCTTCAATCTGTGCTGCTTGCCGGAGTTCTTGATATGAATTAATGACGTCATTAATCTTAATTTACTATTATATATATTTGATTATTTCTTACGAAGTTTTTTTTTTTTTTTCATTTGATGTGCATGTGCAATAATCGCCGGATTAAAGCGAATTTCTTTTTTTAATGTATACTTTTCCAAAATGTTTGCTATAATGGTCAAGTTGGAATGCTTTCCTAATTTGGACAAAAATAATTTTTAAAAATGAAATATTAAATTAAAATTTTGATTTTTTCAAGGTAGTATTATATTAAAACATTGATTGCTTTTAAAATATAAAAAATACCATGGAGCCAAAAAAAAAAAATTCGATATTACTTACAAAATTTGGATTAAATTTTTGTCTGCCTTACAAAAATTTTGATCATTTATTGGGACTGATCTATCTAGAGCTTATTAGTGCAACAAGCCAACAACAATGCAGAATTTACATACATAATGTATAAATTTATTTTATTTACTCATTAAATGCTCAAAACGTAAATATTACTTTAAAGATATTATAAATACATTAATTGCAGCATCTATTCATCACCTATTATCGAACTTAACCATGATATTTTATATAAATATTTTAGGAATAAATTATAGCGATTGAGTATTATTTAATAATTAAAAAATATTAATATTATCACATATTAATATTATGCATCAAATTATTAAAGTAATATTACTAATATTTTTATATTATTAAATAATATTTAATATTTATTTATAAAATATTTATATGAACAAACATAATTGATGGCTAATTTATCCATTACTGGCAGCTATATGACAACAATCAAATACCACAATATGGAGTGAGTAATATTAATATTTTTAAAGTATTTTTGAAATAATATTTATATTTTAGGTGTTTAATAAGTAAATATGATAGTTTTATATGTTATGTATATAAATACCTTAATAAAAAATAGTTCCATATTAATTAGTTCAAATATTTTGATATTAGATATGTCACTTTCTAGAAATGGGCGATCAAATCGAGCAAGAGAAATTGCCCGTCGCAAGGTGATTGAATATACTCAAACACCGGAATCTTGAACCACAAAAAGTTACAAAAATATTAAAGAAAATATATATAAACACGAGGTTCGCAAAATACTCTCCCACCACAAGGCCAAGGTAGCGAGATTCAATGTGTAACGAATAATTTCTCAACAGAGGCATTAGTCCCCTCCATTATGGTGTATACAGAGATGCCTTCTATTTGCCTCTTCTTTTAAGTGGTAATTAATCTTCCTAATTCAGGATTATTAATTAAGAAATGATGGCAAATTAGGCATATTTTGTAATAGTCATTATGTAGCATATGTTACTCATTAATTTCATACTCTTGATCTCCTATCTTGACGATACGTATGACGATTGAATGATGTGAATTCTCATATTATAAGAGTGATTATGGCGATATATCGTGATTATTTTTTCTTATATGCTATTATTAATCTAATGTTTATGGTTAAATTTTATTGGGCTTTTCTTCTTCTTTTGAAAAATGAAAAAGTATTTTAAAAAAAATAAAATTTGATTGTGAAAGAAGGAAGAAAAATAATGTAGCTTATCATGTTTGGATTCATATTTTATATGACAGCTAATGGAATCTTCTTGAATGATAGTTGTGAGGGAAAAAGGAAGAATCATTCCAATCATGATTCATGACTTAAGGTTTTTTAAATATAAAATTAAGAATGAGTGTTTACATCTTTATATAAATGCATAATCTTAATTGAAAATTTCAAATTTTCAATTTGTTTTGCCTAATTGAAGTTGATTGGTGGGTTGAGGACACTAAATAAGAGCTAAAAATTAAGTCTTCGTGATTCTATTAAATTAAATTTAAAATCGAGATTATGTTAGACAGATAAGTAATCTAACAACTCGTAAATAGTTAATTAGATGTAAACTCAAAACTCTTTTTACTAAAATCTTATTTTGGATAATTTACTATCCCATATGTATTATTTAGCATAATTATTTTCACAAAAATACATTTAATAAAATAACTTAATTGTATAACATATTTGTAATATTTCATTAAAATAACAAATATGTGAAAAATGAGTTTATCTCAAAAGATATACATCACAATGGCAACTTAAATCTTCTCTGAACTTTCATTTCATGACATTAATACTCTCTATCTAATTCAGATTATATTTATGTATTATTAATTAAGTGGTTGCACACAAATTAATTTGTATCATAGTGAAAAGATATATTAATTAGATGCTCAAATTATTTATATTTTAATTAAAACTTTTGTAAGCTAACATTAATATTAATACAAAACAAGATCCCAAATATCAATTTTTTGTTCCCTATTTCTGTGTTTCTTACATAGATAAAGTCAAGATGAACCATACAAATATGGCACAAATAAAAATTTTTTTTTTTTTTTCAGTTTTCAGTATTTTTAAATTTCTATAAACTTGGTTTATATTTTTAAAATCTTTTGAAATTTTCATAAAAAATCAGATCTTCACAATTATAGAAATATTTCAATTAGATTTCCATTGGTACGTTGTCCCAAAGCAAACTTCTAAATAAGTTGGAAAGTATTTTTGTAACATCCCGTGATCTCATTGTATAGAGGTATTGTCTGCTTTGGTTTTATAAAAACTGCGTGCTTGAGTGCTTCCTAGGAGGTCACCCATCCCAGTGCTACTCCAGCCCAAGCACACTCAACTATGGAATTTTCCATCACTATCCTCACGATTTTACCCCAAAAGGCACATCTATTATTTGAGATCACATTATCTACTTATACAGCTCAGGATCTCCCTCCCTTTCCGATGTGAGACGATTCATTCATGCGCCCCTCTCACTACTCATTATTCGGCCTAGAAGCCTGCCAGGAGCCGCACTTTGCCTCAGTGATTCCTTTCTGTTAGAACACCACCCGACGATCACTCCCCGCCCTCTTCGGCCACGGGCGTCACAATTTTGCTAGGTCCTGAGTTTCTGTGAACTTTGAAATTTAAAATTATCGAAGTTTTTTTATTTTTATTTTGTAACTTAAAAATTATTTAAGATTCGATTGAGGCAATGCTCAACATGAAATTGTATGTATTGTGAAAAGTTAGCAACATTTTTACTTCTTTTAACAATTATGAATTGTAATGTGATAATAAAATGTTATCCATGACCCTTTGTAAAATATCGGTGGGACCATACAGGATGTAGGGAAACATCTTTCTTGGAATTTTATAGTCTTTTCCTGGCAACAGATTATTTACTTGAAAAGCAACAGTTAGTCACGAAAATCGAGTAAATGACCTCTACCTTACCATAGGCCAGGTGAGGTCTTATAGCTCAATTTAATAACAGATCAGAATATCAGATTAACTTGTAATATCAACTTGTCACCTTACAATATTATCATATTTCATACTATACATATATATTAATAAGTATAAATCTTATAATAATGAAGGATCAGAATCCACAGATATACATCACCAGTGTGATAACAAAAGTAGCAGATACGTCACCATTGTGAGAACAGATTTATCAGATACGTCACCGGTGTGACATTAGAATAACAGGATGCAAGTGCGTCCCCCACACAACACCACGCGTCCAGAAGATGGTTCGTCAACCACCGGGATCCCAACGCATCATAATATCATATATCTCAGAATATATGGGTCCAATATAACCCAGTATAATATCTCGGCATATAGCCCAACAGAATATCAGCATAAAGCCATGCAGAATATGCAGAATATTACTCACAGAATATAATTGATATTATGTTGTCTATTTAGTTATTTTAATTTAATAATCACATTGTCATAAGTTCAGTGAATCCATTTACCTGGATGAGAGACAGTATTAGTTTGCTGGCGGATGACGTATTCCCTGATTAAGTTCAATATGAATAATCAATATTGGGTTTAATAGTTTAAAATATTGACTTAAGGTATATAGGCTACATAGGTCACTTGGCTTAAAATTGATAAACCAGGTTAACTTGGGTCAAATTGAGTTAATTCAGGTTAATGGGTCAAATGAGTCAAATTGGTCAATCGGGTTGACTAGAGTCAAACGGGCTGAATCGGGTCAAATGTGTTAACTCAGATGTAACGGGTTAACTCAGATGTAATGGGTCAACACGAGTTATCTTGGGTCAAACGGGTTAACTCAGGGTTTAATGGATCGACACAGATTTATCGAGTTTGATATGGGTTAACTGGGTCGACATATATTTAAACAGGTTAATCACTAATCTAATTGCGTTAATAAAAAAAATCACTGAATGTAATTTAAATTTAATAAGACCAGAATTCTTACTTAGTAGAGTCTCGCCGCTGGAGAAGAGGCGCACCAAGATGGGCTAACGATGTAGTAGTTGTGGATTCTATCTAATGGCTTTGGGGCCTATTTGTAGGAAGAGGTGAATTTATTAGGGCGCGAATGTTGGTGGGTGGTAGTTGGTAGTTGTAGAGGTAAATTTAATAAGGCAGGACCGTTGGTGGGTGGGAAGGTTGGAGAAAGGTAGAGGAGATAATATATATATATATATATATGATTGCAGGAAATGCTTATTTAATATAGTAATTATTTTGAAGTTCTCCAATGACAGATGCACTTATAGTAATTATTTTGAAGTTAACAGGTATTTTTTAAGCGGATTATTACAGCCTTGCTAATAGATTCGCATCTTTAACGGGAACTATTAAAATTGGTGTCATTTTTACATTATGATATTTGCACAATTTTAGAATTTTTTTTTTGTTTTATGATGGAAACACAAGTTTAGAAGTTGTATTTCTAAATTTCCTCTCTTTTAACCCTTTTAAATTTTTTTTCCACTTTTTCTTTTCTTAGTAGCAAATCAACTGAGTAAAATGAAAAAAAAAAAAAAGAAGGGTTTTAAATAAAAATAGTTTAGACATTAAATTTGTCATAGAGAATAATTAAATTTTAAAAAATATTATAATATTTCTATATTAAAAATAAAATAGATAAAATAAAAAATATCTTTACATAAATGGTATGACATGTAGGTAATTATCCTAATATTATAATATAATATTAAGATAACATTGACCTAAGTGATAATAAGAATCATTGAAGTTGATGCTAGAAATTTGCTGTGATGTCTTACATAAAATTATAGAGATGTGGAGATTCGATCATTTTATGATTGATGAATTATATAAAATATAGAGAAGGAGAAAGGAGGCCGGAATCCGAACTATTATAAAACTATACCGTAATTTATCCTTATAATAATTTATGGAAGTAATTATATATATTTATATGACTGAAATTTAGTTTTTTTATATATTTAATAATTTAATTTTTAATAAGACATATTAATAAAAAAATTAGAGATAATTCTACTTAGGTCTCTATGATTTGCTTACTTGGTCATAAAGTTCACAAATTTCAAAACATGTCATTCAGGTCCAACACAATTACTATATAGTTCATTAGGGCTTTAGTTTTTTAAAAAAAGCTTCCAATCACGTCCAACATAACGTTTTCCTTTTAAAATACCATTAATTTATAAAAAAATAAAATTAAGATAAAATAAAAATATTTTTTTAATTATAATTTTATCCTTTGCGTGCAGGGCGTCTATGCACGGCCTTGCCCGCAGGCATCCGCGCACAGCACAGCCCGCAGGCATCCGCGCGAGGCCTCACGCACAGGGCGTCCGCACGGTGCGGCTTGCAAGCAATCTCGTTCTCCGGCATCCGCGCGCAGGCTGCTGCAGGGCGCCGCTTCGCGCACAAGCGGCCACTGTACACTGCCTCAGAAACAACATGATAGCATATTTTAAAAATTAACATATTAGTAAAGGGTATTTTTGTTATTTTTATAATACATAACAGATTCTGTCACAGAGGGACTACGACGTCCCTTGTAATATTTTTTGTAGACCTGAATGACATATTTTGAGATTTGTGAATCTTCATGGCAAGTAAGTAAATTTTAGGGACCTAAGTGGAATTACCCAAAAAATTATATAAAAATTACAATTCATATACAACACATGATACAAATTTATGTTACATATATAATTGAAGGTTATAATTAACAAATAATTTTTATGAACATTTTTTTTTAAGAAAAATATGTAATTTTGAATATTTACATATAAAATATGTAAAATAGCTAATTTTATATATGTAATTTCTCATAATTAATCTATGTGAGAATTAATGATAGGTCCCTACATTTAATTTAAAATACAAATTAGTTCATTTATTTTGAAATCCTTCAATTAGGTTCTTAGAATTTAAAATAATGACTTAATTAAAAGTAAAGTAAAATAAAAACTAATAAGTCATTATAATTTCAAAATAGAGATCTAAATAAAGGATTTTTAAAAAATATATTAAAATATAACTATAAATAAATTATAAAAACTTCTCTGTAATTTGCACTCTATATTTGATGTTCTTAATTACTAGATATGAAACTCTAAAATCGACAGGTGCACGGCTCATAATTAAGCTTATTAAGGTCCAAATATTACAAATACAATTATAATAATTTTTCCTTTTAATAAAAATTAAATATCAAATATATTATTTAAGCACAATATTCAATTATATTATTGAAAATTTTTATGATTACATAAATATTTTTTATTATACTTATATGTTGTTCATAATTAAGCTTATTAAGATCAAAATATTACAAATATAATTATAATAATTTATCTTTTTAACAAAAATTAAATATCATATATTTTATTATTTAAGCACAACATTTAATTATATCATCTAAAATTTTTATTATTACATAAATATTTTTATTATATTTTATCTCGTTCATTAATTTAAAATAATGAAATTATTAAAAATATATATATATATATTTCATAAAATTTATAAGCAATATAAAATTACAATATTAAAAGGGTAATCAAAATTATCTAGCTAAATCTAGAGAAATATCACAACATGTTTTATTGCAATATAGCATGGAAGGTTGAAGAGTTTAGAGCTTAACTCATTTTTTCTTCTTTCCCTATTTAATTTGCTATTAGTTAATTTTCGTTTCATTAACTTAGAGTTATATTTTTATATTATTTTAGTGATCTTTAATACTAATTTTAATTTCATTTTAGTAACAAATTTTTTTGTTTTATAGCCCCTCTTTGAGTTGTAGTTTGATTTTGTTAAAAATTTTATATTTTACTACTAGTTTTTGTTATAATCGATCATAAATTTAATTTTGATTCTTGAGTTTATTATTTACTTGAAATTTCAAGAAAAATCTGAAACTATTTAATGGTAGAATTTCATTATGGCTTAAGTTACTCTTGTTCAACTTTTAAAAATTCCTCATTTCAATTTGTATTTTAACTTTTCTCGAACAAAATATTTTAAGGAAATTTGTGTTTTGCTTATTTCACTTCATCCTTGTAGATTTAGTTCGTACTCGCATTTACTTTATATAGTAGAATCGTGTGTCTGCCGTTTATTACTTTTCATATCAACAGGAATTGGATTGGGTAGCTCGTTGGTAGCATTGGATGAGTTAGAACTTAAGCCATCTCAATAGTAGTAATGCAATGCTCTTGTCAAAAAGAAGGCAAAGAGTGGCTTGTAATATAGTCCCTAAAAGAGTTGGCGAGTAGAGAATGTTAGTAGGTATCAGAGTTAACAGATGGGCAAGAATTTTTATCGAGCTTCTAACATAAGATCTAGTATTAATTTATCTCATATC
Source organism: Apostasia shenzhenica (assembly GCA_002786265.1). Lineage (NCBI taxonomy): Eukaryota > Viridiplantae > Streptophyta > Magnoliopsida > Asparagales > Orchidaceae > Apostasia > Apostasia shenzhenica. The sequence continues at coordinate 183,137 of KZ453531.1, forward strand.
AAAAAAAGAATGTAGAGTTACCATGCGTAAGGTTTAATGTTAATATATTAAAGACATGAATGAAAGATCTAGTCATTAGTTTGCATCGAAAATAAGGCGAAGCAACAATACATCACTTGGGCCAAAATCATGACAAAGGGGTAAATATCATTTGAAACTCTCAGGTTTAACACTTATTTCATGCAAGCCCATAAAATTGAATTTAGATACTTATTTCACATTGATTCACTATTTTAAATTTCTTTCTAATTGGTTCCTAACATATACAACAAATTTTACTCAGGTCCTATTATTTGAAGTCTCGACTAAATTTATGAATCTGCAATCTTAGAGATCCACATAAAAAGCATTATATGTCTGGAATTTATCAGAAAGGAATTCAAATTCATGAAACCTCATAAAACAAAGTCCAATCTCAGAATCTGTTAGAAAAAAGTTTAAATTCCATAGACTTGCGTGAAATAGAAATCAAACTTCAGAGACCTAGATGACAATTATATATTCTTATAAATTAAGGAATGAGAGTTTGCTCAAAGATCAATACCTGCTCGATATTCAGATCAATATTTAGCTCAAATTGAGCTTGGCTTGAGTTTTTAGATTGAGCCATGAGCCATAATGAGATTGAATTGACTGAACTCGATCTCCATTTTTTTTAAATATAAATAATATATTAAATTATTTATTATAGTTATTTATTACTTTTTACATAAGTATATATTAGTTATAGTTAAGATATTTATTAAATAATCTTATAAGTATGATTAATTTAATTTTAAATCCTATCAAAGACAATTCTCCAAAAAACATTTTAATTTTTGGAGTACTTAAATTACTTCTCTATCCTAAATAATAAGAAAGTAATGTCCTAATATCTAACAATCACTTTATTTTAGATCCACCATTATTTTTAAATATAAATGATTAAACTTTATTCACATCCAACATAATTTTTAATATAACTAAGATGCATGATGTTTGGTTCAATATTATCTTGATGTTATGTTATGTTATTTAGAGAAAGCAATTATTTGGTTTAATGACATCTATAAATAATCTTCTATAAAATTATTAGTTAAAAAAATGATATTTAGATATCATAGTACATAAACTATATGACATAACATTAAGATAATAATAAACAAAACATCCACTAACTCACTTTATTTCATATTATATATATTTTTAAAAAATAATTAAAAAAATTTAATTAGATTATCTTTTTTTTTGTTCTACTATCAAATAGAGTCTTTCATATCCGAGTAATTAATAAAGACCAATAAAGCAAAAAATACTGACAATATCGAAAATTTGTGAATCAATATGATCTCTTAGCTTATTCTACTTGGTCAATATATCAATCCCTCCTCATTTCGTTCGAGGCGAGATTTTTACCCAGCACAAATTTCAACTATAAAAATTAACTTTATTTCACATCCAATACAAATACGAATATTAGAATTAAAAGTATTTTATATTTTACACATTTTCTAATAGTAAATAAGTTTTCGTCTCATTAAATTTAAAAAATAAAATAATTTTTTTTAGTCTAAAAAAAAAAAACTCGAACCAAACAATGTCGGCCATTATATATTATATTAATATTATATTATTATATATATATTATAGTATAGTATATATATATATAGTTCATTTCATCTTATAAGTATGGAAAATTTAGGCTACCACCCATCCCCCAACATGACCAACAGATGTTACATTAACTTGGGGCCACACTTTATTTTGTCATCTAACAACATGTCCGGCATCTCTACATATGGCATCGAAACTCTTTTTTGTTAAACACTGTTGTTGTAAATAAACCGAACGTTTGACTGGCAGCTCAAAGATCAATTCAATAGGAGTTCGTTTATGTTTAATTTGTTAATATTAATGAATAAATTTAAATGTAATTTAAAAGCTCGATTGGTGTATAAATGAGTCGAAATATGTCAATATTTGGTTTGTAATTAATATTAGTGATCAGTGTTTATGAACATGCTCAATTATGAGTTTGTTTGTGATCGATCTACGCATTAATATTGTTGATTGTTAATAATTTTTATGCTAGGTGGGCTAGCTAGGTGTAGCTGTTCTATATTAACTTAGTAATATTACTCTGCCTAACATAACGTTGGGTAATGTGCACGCTACTATGAAAAAGATGTTGGATTCGATCTTTGGGAGCACGGTGCACAATAAGTGAGTTGGTTATACCTTTTAGAGTTTGTAGTATTAAGAATCCTAACAATCAGTATTTGAGAGAAGGAATTGTTGAAAAAATAGTAAATAAATGACTTGAGTATGATAGTCATTGACTTAGTATCATTATACTATCTGACATAACTTTGAGTGGTGTGTTATTGTTGAAAGAATATTGGATTCGACACGTGAGTGCTAGGTGTCATATTGATAAGTAAATTAGTTGCGTCTTTTCTACCAGTTTGAGCTTCTAAGAGAGTTAGTAGCACCAATGATCACAATAAATAATAATAATAATATTATTATTATCATCATAAAAAAAGATATTTATAATATGAGAAAAAAAAAACACTATGTTGCTTCAAAAAAAAAAAAAACAAAACAAAACAAAATTGCTCAAAGAGGTTTAAGTATATTTAACAAAATCATTATCCAATGATCCTGAAATTTTGAGTTAAAATTTTGAATAGCTGTAAAGATATTACTATTCAATTCAGATATATTGATATGTCATAGATCAGTCTCTAAAAGTGTCTATTCGCTTAAAATAGATCGATATACTATCACAAAATGGGTAATTACCAGTATTACATTAAAACTCAATCAGATATCCCTAATAGATGACCAAAAATCTATTTTCGGCTAAACTACATCAATATGACAAATATTAGTTGCTTAATAAGAGTATTTTTTTAAAATACCTTAATATAGATAAGATCAAAGTCAAATTCTGTGACATGCATTACACGAAAATATAACCCTAAGCATGCATCGGGTTAATTTCATAGCATGCCTTATTATTATTATTATTATTTTATATATTTATGCATATTTACGTGTGTATATGCACACAAATAGATATATATATACATGTACATACATACATGCATAAATTAAATATTCTTTAAAAATATTCGGGGTAACTCATGATAGATAATAATTTTTAAAATATTTGCAAGATTTTTAATACTTGTATCTAAATCTATAGACTTTGGTGTGAAAGTGTAATTCGACAAGATTTTAAAGGCATGCATATCTTCTTTTTTTTTTTTGATCATAAAAGACATGCATATCTACTCATACGAAACTCGAAAACTCAAATCATCGTATATTCCAATTATCTTCGCTATCTTTCTCAAATCATGATCGCATTGTGGAAATTTAAATAAAGTATTTTCCCATTATTTAATATATATTCCCAGTCATTTAAAATAATTATGTCATTATTTTAAATAAACTGCCATTATAATTAAAATAATAAAAAATTATATGTCACATTTTTTTTTAAGTTGAATAACATTTCATGTGTCAATAATGATTGGAACACGAATAGTAAATTTTGCTTGAAATTTACAATTGGGTCGAGACACTGTTTAAGTTTAGCTTAACTCAATTTTTTTAAAATTTAAAAGCTCATTCGAACTGGAATTGAAATATCTTGAAATTAATTTACTCATATATATGTATATATAAATCTAATTTTTTGAAATTTTATGTAGTTATATGATATACAACACATACAAGCTGTAATCAATGTATTATTGGAAATTGATGTTAGCAATTGTCACATATTAGTCTCATCAAAAAAAAAATTTTGTCATATATATTAGTGATTCAATAATAGTATATATTTAGAATAAGCTTTTGAAATAATAATTGTGCAGTATATTTAATTGTATATTGGACTCAATTTAGGCTCTTGAGGCTGTATAACGTGAGAACTAAAGTTAAGATCAAAATAACGCTATTTTAAAAAATTACAACAATAATAATAAATAAATTTTTTTAATTATTCTACTATTTTATTTATATACTCAATAATTTTTAATAAAAATATTAATTTTATTTCACATCCTTGATCAAAATATTAAATTCTAGTATTTTGGTCTAGGATGTAAAATAAAGTTTATATTTTTATTGAAAAATTATTACGTATGTGAAATAAAATAATATTTTTTATATTAAAATTTATGTAAAATAATTAAAAAAATTTATTTATTTATTTATTATTATTATTTTAAACTAATATCATTTTGGTCCTGAATTTAATCCTTGTATCAAATAGGGCCTTAGTATTTCTCCTCTAATAATACATGCTATCAAATATATCAACCAATTGTTCAGTAGAATCAATGATTCTTACAAAATACTCGTATAAAATTACAAGCCGGTCGTTGTTACATGAAACCCAAGAGTGAATGACTCCGACTTAATATTGCTACGTGGTTAATCAGTGGGCACATATTATGCATGGTATGTCAAAATAGTCGGTTAATTAGATGTAAAGAGACTAATATGGATAGATTTTTATGTGCCATTTTATTGGCATTTCAAAAATAACTCATAATGTTTAATATACAAGTGGTGATTTTGTCGATTTAATTAGTGACAGAAATTTTTTGTGAAAATATTGAGTCTAACTTGGGCCACACATTTCTTCCGTAACATAAACGACTATCATGAAGAGTTTTTTTTTTAGAAAAAACTAATTTAATCATTTACATATTATTATGAAAAATAACCATAATATCAGCTCAATGCATTTTAATTTATATATGCAATACAAAAGGACCACCATTTAGATCAATGAACTCAAAGTTATTCGGCTAACAAATCTCATCAACTTGAACTCAAAAAATAAAAAATCAAAATAAGATCAAGTGACTCAAATCTAAATTAATTGTTTATGGCCTAGCCAGGTTGAAATCAATATTAAAGTATGGTTTAATTACTGAAAGGCCACTATCATTAATCTCTAATTATATTTTTAGAAAAAATCTCTAATTATATTTTAATATACAATTTTTAAAAGTTTATTGAAAAGTTTAAGTTTTAAAAATTTTATAACAATAAAGATCTAAACTAATAATTTTCATCAATATATATGAAATATTTTATTATTATATACTTGACTTTTCAAATTTGCGCTCACTCTCTTTCTCTCTCTCTAGATCTCTCTCGAGCACAACACATTTGTGTGCTCAAGCGGTGCACTTGGAGTAAGTGCGCCATGCTCATGATAGAGAGAGATATCTAGAGAGTGGGGGGAGGGCGGCCTAACCCATCGTCTTCGGTCGAGATAAAGAGAATTTAATCAGTAAAAAATGGTAAAATTATTGGAAATTAATGGAAGAACCCATATGTTATATCAGTTAAAATCTACAGAGCTAAAGCAAATTTTTAAAAACTATGGATAAATATGTAATTTGTGAAATTTATAGAGAATATTATATATTTAAATATTCCTTGAAAAATAATATTATATATCAAACAGTACCCCATAATTTCATATATTCATCCTTCTTGAAACTCAAAGCCATTAATTCTTCTACGCCCTTAGGCCTTAGCTATACCTTCCGATTTTTCCTTCTCTTCTTCTTCCTCCTCTTCTTCTTCATTCTTCTTCTTCTTCTTCTTCTTCTTCTTCTTCTTCTTCTTCTTCTTCTTCTTCTTCTTCCCTCCACCACATCTCCATTAACATACATGCATGGAACGATCCCAGCTGCAGTTCACAGGCTCCCAGCTCCCTCCCGGATTTCGCTTCCATCCCACCGACCAAGAGCTCATCAGCCATTACTTGAGCAAGAAGATCACATCTTCCCTCCCTTCTTCCTCCTCCATCATAGCTGAGATCGACCTCTACAAGTTCGATCCATGGGATCTTCCTGGCTAGTCTTCTTCACTCCTAAAAAATTTATATAAAAGCTTTCTGATCTTCTTCATATATATATACAAGGAATTTATCAGAGTAATATTTTTTCTAAAATAATTACTTATATATCATACTAAACTTATTATTTTATATGTTATATATTTATACCATTACAAAAAATTTACATATTAATAAGAAAAAAATAATAAAAACAAATTATTTTTTGTTAAAGTATATATTAAATTTCATCTTAACAAGGACTTTAGCAAGAGGAGAAATTATTATTAATTATCATATTTTAATTAGCAATGAACTTTAACACTGAGATTTATACTAAATTTCACTTAGTAAAGAAGAATTTAACAAAAACTCGACATGAAATTTTTACCCTTATTAAATGAGATTAATAAGAATATTTTATCATGTTAATAGGGATATACTGCTCATGTTAAATTGCAAATTTCTTGTAGTATATTTCGTGCATCATACTATATATTTTGGTATATATGGAGATAAATTTTATATAATTTACAATGAGTGAAATGTAATTTATCAAATATGAATATGTATATATAAAATGACAAGTTTAATATGATATATAAATAATTATTCTTACATATGTATGTCGCAATAATTTGGTATAATTAATATAAAAAAATCGAAACTTATTAATTATATATAAGGTTAAATGCAAAATGCACTATAAAAGGGAGATTTTGGCACTTTGCATTCTCTTTTGAGAGTGCAATTTAATTGCCAAAGCAAAATATCTCTTTTAAATTTTAGAGTGCAAACTAAGTATACTAATTCCACTAAAATTTAATTATTTTATATATTTAGATCTCAAATTTTTAATATTATATATATAACATAAAAATTATATATAAATTACAGTTTATGTACAATTAATGCTACAATATTGTGTGGTTTGTGGCATGCATGTCTATACTAAAGATTATAATTTTTATATAGTTTTTGTGTTTAGTATATAAAATTAAAAGATTTAAAATTTAATTAGGTATGCATGTAATTGCTTATAAATTCTAAATATAATATTCGACTATAGTAACTGCAGGTTAAGTAGAATATTTTATTGACCTGCATAGATTTTTTTAATCTTCAAATTTATATATATATAATGACATGATTATCATTTTCAGGAGCTAATTTAGTTATTATATTTAAAATATTAAATTCCATGTGTGTTATAGATGATTGATAAGTAGGGCTGTTATCGATCTGTTTTCAAGTCTAGCCAATACTAGCTCGAAATTAGATCGATCACATTTTAATCGACTTAAAAATAACTCGAAGTCGATTTGGTTTGACTTCGAGCCAGCTCGAGTCGGTTCCAATCGACTTCCAGTCGATTTCGAGTCATTTTCGAGCCGACTCGAAAAAATAAAATCTCAATTTTTTAAGCCTATCTCGAGCCGGGCTGACTCGGCTCGGTTTATAATATATATATATTTTTTTTTTTTTTAATTCTAGAAGATATGGAGATGGATCGAGCCGAATTTACCCGGCTCAAAATTATTACCGAGCTGAACTTTTGGCTCGTTAGTCGGCTCGTTTAGATCGACTAAATTTTGCTTCGATCTAAAATCGATTCAACTTTTAATCGATTTTCGATCTATATTTACACCGCAAGTGTTTAATTTGTTGGGATAAATATGCAAAATTTCGCTTTATGTTTAATATAATCACCATCTCCCTCTCCGGTCAACTGGATGATTGGGTATTATGCCGAGTTTGGCGGAAGGACGGCTCGCCGGTGGAGAACGTCGACGAAGCGCCAAAAGATAACATCGTATCGCCGGAGTTCGTCTCTGTGGAGGAGCGGCGGCTGTCGCCGGCGGTGGAGAGGAGCGGTATCCTTGAGTGGAGCGATCGATAGCCGGCTTCTAAAATACCTGATGGGTTCGAGGAGCGGACCTACATATAAGTTAGGGGGTGCAGTTACACCCCTAATAAATTTATAAATTAGAGAACTTTATAATAAAATTATCAAATATATAACCTTCCACTCCTCATCTTGGACCGCTGAACCCTAGCCGCCCAGTGCCCACTCCGTCTCCGGATCTCCATATCTCTCATCCTCGGCCCTCGCGACCGGCAACTCGCAGCGACTCTCGTGGCTCTCCGGCGACACCGACGGCCTGACGCGGTCTCGTGGCTCCCACCCACGGCTCGACGCTTCTCTTGCTGCTCTTGCGGTTCTCGCCAACGCGACTCTCGCCGACGCGACTCTCGCCGACGCGACTTTCGCGACTCTTGCCGACGCGACTTTCGCGACTCTTGACGATGCAGTGTTAAAAGTGTTGCAAAATATTAAGAAACAGTTAAGTTATTTATGTTAATTTTTAAATATTTTATTTTTCTTGTATTTTTTTGTTTTCTTTGGTGTCAAGCACGTACTCCTATTTAGTAGGTGAAGGAGTAGTGGCTTTGCATTTAGTTATTGGGTTTATATATATGCTGTATTTTTCTGATGTGTATGTGAACCTTTTATGTGATTGTGAAGAAACTTCTTGTTCTGTTTTTCTCGTGTCTTTTTGTCTCTCTCTTTTGCTGAAAATACAGATAAGGCAGCAGCCTATTGCAGAAAAATAAAAGAAAAACTAACATTTTTGGTATCAGAGCCAGGTTCGTGTGCTCGTGGTGTAGAAAAAGGATTGCAGGAAGATATCTAAAGTAGTAAATTCTGTAAGCTTGTAAGCTGTTGTAAGGTTTTTTGAAAGGTTCACTCTTGCCCTTTATCTGTTTGAAGAAATTACTCTTAGAAGTTTATTATGGCTACATTGAATGGTAATTTATTAAATGTTTCACAATCGTTGGTTCCATTTTTTAATGGTGAATGCTTTGAGTTTTGGAAGATTAAGATGAGAACATTCTTTCAATCTCAAGATTTATGGGAACTTGTTAGCAATGGTTATGTAGAGCCAATTGATGGAGAGTTTCACCTAACTACTCAACAGAGAGCTGAATTAAAAGAGACTCGGAAGAAAGACTTAAAAGCACTATCTATTTTACCACAAACTGTTCATGATTCCATTTTTTCTATGATTGCAGAGGCTATAAATGCAAAGGAAGCATGGACTATCTTGGAGACTGAGTATCAAGGAACAAATAAGGTGATAACTGTTAATCTTCAAAATCTTCGTCGTGATTTTGAAAACTTGGTTATGAATGATTCTGAATCTGTACAAGAATTTTCTTCAAGAGTTAAATGCAGTCGTTAAGAAAATGAGGACTTTAGGTGAAATTTTACCTGAGCAAAAGGTAGTAAAGAAAGTCCTAAGAAGCTTGCCTTCTAAATTTAATTTTGTAGTTGCAGCTACAGAAGAATCCAAAGATTTAAGGACTTACTCTCTTAATGAGTTAATGGGTTCTATGCGTTCTCATGAACAAAGAATCAATAAGCAACAAGAAAAACCTCTTGTAGAAAATTTTTTTGAACAAGCATTTCAAGCAAAAACAGAGCCTTCAAATAAGGTGGAATATGGCAACAAATTTGTTGGTGGAGGACGTGGTAGACAAGGATTCAATGCTCGAGGCCATGGAAGAGGTGCTCGTGGTCGAGGACATGGTAGATTTACTGCAAATCCAAATAATAGTTTCAGGCAAGGAGGTAATCGGCTCTTAAACATCCAATGTCATTTTTGCAAGAAGTATGGACATATAGAAAAATTTTGTTGGAATAAAGCAAAACATCAAGCAAACTTTGTTGAAGAAAAGAA
>KZ453531.1:198951-211020 GCA_002786265.1 Apostasia shenzhenica
ATTTTTTTAAAGCAAAATCTGAAGTATTTTCCAAATTTTTAAATCGTTAAAGCTAGTGCTGAGAAAGAAATGTGGTGAGCCATTCATTTATTCTATACTGGACTGGATAGAGTGATTCTGGATTTTGTTCTAATGAATTTACAAAATCCTGTCAGACCTAAAGGTATAAAAGACAACGGTTACGAACAAGCTAATACTTCCCCAAAAAATGGTGTGAGCTGAAGAAAGTATAAAGATTGGTGAAAATGGCTAGTAAGTATGCTTAAAGGCAAAGAATTTGTCCAAATTCTTTTTGGGGGCAAGAAGGACCGTAGCAACTACTGTTACACTATTAGGGGTGGTCTTCCTAAATTATCAACACAAGGCAGTATGGGGGAACTGTCGCTCCCATAAAGTCGTGAACGCTCGGTATAACCAACAACGTGCGACCCAAATGATAAGTACTTCTACAGAGTATTTCGAATTGCATTTAGTATAGTCTCGTGATAAATGGCTGAAGTTCATCGACAACAAGTTGACAGAGCAAAGTACATAATGTACCATTTTTATTGGGTTTATAGTCACGAATACGAAAAGGGTTGACATCTGAGTTTATTAAATATCCAATCACTGAAGCCAGTTATATGTGAGTCTAAGGAGATGTGATTTTTGGATAATAGCAAATATGGGATATGGAATACACTTATAAAAATCATTAGTTGGAGATAGAATATGGACACCGGACCCGGGGAGCCCGAGCCGAAACCCAAAGCCCGCAAATCTTTGGGTTATGGATCTACGAATATTGACGCATTTATTATACGGTCGGGTTCGGGTGGCATGAATTGGGTCGGGTAGGGTTTCGATTGGGCAATTTATTAAAATACTCTAATACATGCGGTCGGGTCCAACCCGTCACTCGGCTATTTATTATCGGTATTTGTCGAGTTCTGGTTCATGATTTGACCCATTTAATAAGATGAGTCGGGTTTGGGTTTGAGCTAGTTTGGTTGGGTTCGGATTCGGTGTTCGACCCGAACCGAACCCACGCTTAAACCCTTTTGCCACTCTCTACAGTGTAGCTGAGGCCACGATGTGTTGTGAAGTCCTTGCCAATTTTTTTGAAAATGTCCAACGTGTCAATCCCTCAGACTTTTCCGTCAAACAAAAAGCAGCAAAGTCTCATAATTGGCAATGAAGAGGATTTTCAGTTGAAGGTTCAACCAACAAGAGTTTACGATGCACTCAAATAGATATAGTAAGTACATCGCATGAAATTTTGCTTTGATGCGCCACCATAAAGCCACTTGCTCATTGAAGAAGGGCTATCACAGAGAAGGTGGGATAACATCTATGGAAGAGGACCATTTCAGCAATTAATAAAAATAAAACATTGGCTTGTGTGCTGATTTACAAGAGGGAAATGAAGCAATTGGTTTGAACCTGGTCTTTACGAGTAATTGTTGATAGGAACAGTGTGCATAAGATAGCGAAGCCAACGTCTTGTTCACACAGTATACTCTCAGGCAAGCAGGTTTTTGATTATTTTGAAACAGTTTTTTGGCTTTTAGAATGTGAACTATTTGTATGTCTGATTATCATTGTCTGCACGCAATAGATTGGAATGTTTATCAAATATTGATGTCAAGTCTGCTTCTTGAACTGGAGATTTGTTTTTGAAGATTGTTAATAGTTGGAGCAACCACGAGGGTATCTTATATTCAAGGGAAGAAGATAAAGGACTTATAACTCAAGGAGAGCACTCTATCGGATTGAAGCAGAGCTCACAAAGTAGCTTTGGTATGGAAGAATTGATTCTATTTTTGCTCAAATGGATTTCAACGATAGGTCGAAATTGAGCCACATTATATTGCTCAATGGAAGGAGGTTGCGGTCATATTCTTTCAATTGTATGCTTGTAGTGGTGATGATATTCATTTACTACTAGTTCATCGTCCTGCTTTTTGCATGAGTTTAAAAAAACATGAAGGCATGAGTTTTGAATATGACAGACTTTGGGTTTATTCGTCCTTTCTTGGGTTAACAGAAATTAAGCAGACTCCAAAGGGCATTTTTCTTTTACAGAAAATATATCAAGGTGATCTGTTAAAAAGTTTGGAAATGAAAAATTGCAATAAAGTTTGAAGACTCCAATGAACTCTAGTTAGAAGTGCACTTTGAAGTGAAACCAGCCTGTGCAACTTCAAGAAATATTTTTTCTGTAGTTAGTTGTGGAGTTGATGTATTTAATACATACAAGACCTGATTTATTATTTGCTGTGAGCATGGTGTCAAGGTTTATGCATAAGCCTACAAAGCAACATCTAGGAGCTGCAAAGAGGATATTACGATATATCAAAGGAACAAGCAATTATGGTATATGGTATTCTCAAACTACTAACATAAAATTATTTGGTTTTTGTGATAGTGATTGGGCAGGTTCCTTGGATGATCGAAAAGTACATCTGGTTTTCTTTTTACACTTGGATCTGGAGCAATAAGTTGGACTTCAAAGAAGCAAGCTAGTGTCTTTTTGTCTCTCTGTTTTGCTGAAAATACAGATAAGGCAGCAACCTATTGCAGAAAAATAAAAAAAAACCAACACGCAGACGTGACTCTCGCAGCTCTCGCGACTCTCGGGGCGACGCCGACGGCCCGAAGCGGCGAAGCAGCTCTCGCGGCGACGCCCACAGCGGCACAGCCTGACACTGCTCACTGCTCAGCCTGCTTGCTCTCGCCGTCTCGTGTTCCCGGCGTTCCGCGGTGACACAGACGGCCATCACGGCCCGACGCAATCTCGCAGCTCCCGCCCACGGCCCGACGCTTCTCTCGCCGCTCTCGAGGCTCTCACTGACGCGACTTTGGCAGCTCTCCCGGTGACGCCGATGGCCCAAAGAGGTGAAGCGGCTGTCGCGGCGACGCCCACGGCCCTAGCCGCCCTACTTGCTCTCGCCGTCTCGCAGCGACACTGACAGCCCAGGCCCGAGTTGCCCGACGCAGTCTCACAGCGACGCCAAGGCGGTCTTGCCCGACGCTGTCTTCTGGTGACAGATTTATTTGACTCCCCTGGCATGAGGTCTTAGCTCCGCCACTGATGGGTTCGCCGGAGAACGTGGAGGTTAGAGGAGACGACTCAGCTAGCTTGTTATGCAATAGCGTCCGGTATCAGTGATCAGCCGCTTGGCAGCCGCTGAGAGCGGAGAAAATATTATTCTTTTGAAATAAATTAATGTTTATGGTAAAATTATTTTCAGGTTCCTTTAATTTGAGATAGCCATAAATTGATCCATATGTTTTGAAAGTTTTTCAATAATCGGGCCCAATGGTACATAAAACATTTTAATAGATGTCTGTAAATAAAAAGAAATTGATTATTTCACTCTCAAAAGTTAATTATGTCACACATATATATATATACATGCATAGTAAACTAAAGTGTAAAATACAGATGAATAGAGATATTCAAAAATATTTTAAGATTTTTAACATCTCTAGAATCTAGACTCACGCATCAATCAAGTGATTTTTTCCTATTTTCTCTAGATTTTTTAGGTTTAGTATGCCAAGATTTTTGACTTTAAAGTATAATAATATTAGCTTTATGTTTTTAAGTTTTTAACATGGTTCTTAATTTTAAATTTTTGTAACATTTATGTTTTTTTTAATATTTTATTATTAAAAATTTTAAAAATTATAATTATATTCTCCCCTCTCTCTACCGTCGAAGAGAGAACGGGAGTTTATAATTGAAATTTTAAAAATATTTAATAATAAAATATTCAAGAAAGTTTTAAATATTAAAATTTTAAAAATTAGAGATTCAAATATTAAAATTTGAAAATATAAGTCTAAATATTATTATATCCTAAATTCAGAGATCGATCTAAGGGAGCGTTTGGTTCAGTGTTATCTCAATGTCAATGTTATTTAGATGTCATGTTATCTAAATGTTATTGTTATTCATCAATGGACATTTGTTTGGTTCAATATTATGATATTAGAAAATATTAATGTTATCCAAATTATTTTTATTTAGTTGGAAGTTGTTGACATTATAACGACAAATTGATAGTGTTATCTTGAAATATCGCCCGATTTGGGGTGACATCTAGATGTCACCATGTAATGACATTTTTATAATTAATTACAATATTATTTAAAGATGTCATTAAACTAAACAATTACTTTCTAAAGATAACATAACATAACATTGAGATAACACTAAACCAAACGCCCCCTAAGTGTAATTTATCTTTTTTGTTTTTAAAATATTTTTGAGAATTTTAAGATTAAAAAAAGGAAAAGATGATTTATGCATGGCTATGGTTAGACCTTTTAATAGACACGATTTGAGTCAAGTCGACTCTAACCCAAATTTGAATTTATTTATGTCGGATTGTGTTAAAAATCAGATCAAGTCATAACCATTGGATTAAGTCAAAACTCTGATTTTCAAATTTGATCTATTTACAATAAAAATTGATTATTAAAGTTTCTTTTATAATCAAACCTAAAATAGTTTAGTTTTATTAGACATGAAATAAGAGAATAATATTATATTTTATGAATTAATTTAATATTTCAATATAAAAGTTAACGTTTATAATATATATATATATGTATATATATACACACATATTTATGATGTGTGTTTATGATAAAATATAAATTTAACAGCAAATCATGAAAATAAGTGCACTATATATGCTGTAATTTATTGATATAATTTATAAAAAAAAATTATCGATTAATCATAGTGGCAATCTCTATGTCTTCTTATAAAAGTAACATGTAACTATATGGATTATAAATTCCATTACATAAAGATTAATTGACAGTGGGATTGTGGTGCTGATGATAGCTTGCGTTAAAGGTTTCACAAGAAACTATGTCTAAGGAATCCTGCTGCCAAACAACAACAAAAATCGTATCAGAACTGAACTTGAACCGGACGAGAACTGAATTTTTTTTAGCTCATTTCGGTTCCAATTTTCAAAATTGAGGAATTGATCTTAGTTTGCTCGAGTCTAAGTTTTGCAAATAACTGATTTAAATCAACCGAGTTGCACCCGAAAATTGTATTCAAATAGAATTTTAGCTTATTTCTACTTAGGGGTGACTTCAAGTCAATTTTGAGCAAGTCATGTTAAATTCGAAGTTAAAATTTTTGAGTTTTAGTCGAATTTAATTTGAGCTTGCTAAAATTTTTGATTTTTAGTCAATTTTGAGTGTAATGAAGTTTAATTATAAGTCATTTTTTTATAAAATATCTATTATATATTTTTTATATATTAAAATATAATATTATAAATTCACTTTTAAATTAATATATATATATATTTATAACTTTATTTCTTTTAAATAAGTTATTATAGTAAATAATTTTGCTCGTTAAAATTATAAATATATATGTACCAAGTTGATTTCAGCTTGAATTAATTTTATTTACAACGATCTAGTTTGTCAAAAAAATAGTCTTTGATGTTAAATCGAGCAAATTACAAACAAATAACTTTTAATTTTCACCAAAGGGCGTTTAGTTCAATGTTATTTCAGTATTATATCATATTATTTAGAAAAAATAATTATTTAATTTAATAATATTTATAAATAATATTTTATAAAATTATTAATTAAAAAATAATATTTATATTATATAATATAATATTAAGATAATAATTAAGTAAATTCCACCGTGAAATTTTCACGCCTATTCCTCGCCTGCCTGCCCCTAAAATCAGTTAGGAAACGGTTCCGAGCGTCAACCCACGGGCCCACAGTAAAGTCCACGTCATCATCTTCTTCCACGCGACGCAGTCGCCGTCTTTGCTTTCAGTGTTTCACTCGTCCCCGACCTCTCCTCATTCAATTCCATCCTGCAAGCAATCACTTCCCCACACTCCTTGCCTTTTCCTAATTTCCCTTTCATTTCCTTACAAATAACCCCAAAATCATCCCCGCCAAGAACAGAACTTTTGCACCATTAACTAATGCCGGCCGCCACGAAGGACGCGGAATCCCAGCACGACTCGCCGGAGGAGAAGCAGCCCCTACTCCGGCGGGAAATCACGGTGAACCCACCAGACATCCAGCTGAGCCCTGCCCAAAAAGCCATAGCCAAGACCTTCCAGAGCACGGCCGAGCTGGCCAAGCTCCTCCCCACCGGCACCGTCCTCGCCTTCCAGATCCTCTCCCCCCTCCTCACCAACGGCGGCGACTGCCTACCCACCAACCGCTCCATGGCCGCCGCCCTCGTCCTCCTCTGCGCCCTCTCCTGCTTCGCCCTCTCCTTCACCGACAGCTTCCGCGATGCCGGCGGCAAGGTCCGGTACGGGTTCGCGACCTTCAGAGGGATGTGGGTCATCGACGGCACCGCCCAACTGACTGCTACGGAGGCGGCGGCTTATCGGATGAGGTTCATCGACTTCGCCCATGGATTCATGTCGGTGATACTTTTCGCGGCGATCGCGCTGCTGGATCCGAACTTCGTGTCGTGCTTCTACCCGTCGCCAGCGCCGGAGACGGAGCAGATGCTCGTGGGGATGCCGGTGGCGATGGGAGTTCTCGGCGGCGCCTTCTTCGTCACCTTCCCCACCACCAGGCATGGGATTGGGTTCCCCCTCTCTTCTCGCTGATCACTCATGGTGTTTCGGCTCTGTTTCGACTACCCGAAATGCTTTTTCGCTGTTTCGGTTGAAAAATATAATTATTTTAAATGTTTTTTTACATATATGAAATAATAGATTTTCTTTATTACTTAATTACATACATAATATTCAAAATTTATAAACTGCATACAGATACTCCAAAAAATTATTTTTATATATATACAACAATAATAATACTAATTGGCTAAATTAACTCATTAAAGATTTAAAAACATAATATTTAACTATTTAAGCTTGATGGTTAATTTAGGTTACTTTAAAAATTGAAAAGAAAGACAAATATTTTAGTCTCATAATAAAAAATTAAATTATTTTAACATTAATATTTATCTTTGGTTTGAAATAAAATTAATTTTTTATTAAATATATATATAATGATAAATAAAATAATTTTTTTAATATTATTTAATTTTTAATATTAAATTTGATGTATGATGTGAAATAAATATTTAAACTTTAGCAAAGTATCCTAATTTGAAATGTTCAAAACCCATCCCAAAATGGTGTAAGTCGATTGATGATTTGATAAGGATAAGCTATAAACCCTAAACGTATGTGGTCTTTGTTGGGAATATGATCTCGCTTGGCAACACAAATTCCAAGATAATTTTCATAATAGATCGAAATCACAAGCTACACAGAAGATCCGATGCAAATCTTAGAAGAAAGAAGAAGAAATAAGAGAACATCAATTTTACATGGAAAACCCCAAATCCGGGGAAAAACCACGGTCGCACTAGAGAAAATTTTCACTATTCTTCAAAAGATCTCCAGAGATAGTATAAAGATCTCTCAATCTCACCTTCTCAAATCCTAGAATAGCTCACAATGAATCAGACTTGTATAAGATTGGACGTTCATGAGGTATTTATAGAAAAATCTCATAACAAATATGAGATAAATGTGGTAAACTCATAATAGATGTAAAATCCCCATAACAATTATTTGTTATGCCAACTATTTCTAATCTTCATGCTATAGAAGATCTAGACTCCATACTCCTATCAATCTCCCATTTGGAGACTTGATCTTCGATGTATGTAACTGGTATTCATCTTTTATGTGGTTAGCTTCTTCAGCAATCTTCATCTTCATCTCTAATGCGGCACCGCCTTCTCTCAATAACATGAAGGCCAACTGAGGCACTACATAGCCTCAGTTTCTCCATAGAGATTACCTTGTATCTCTTATTACTATCAGCTTCTTCCTTGATTCTGTATATCCACTTGTTTTGAAGAGCTTTCTTCCCATCCGATAATAGAGATAACTCCCATGTTCTATTTTTCATCAGAGAATCAAACTCATCCTTTATAGTTGACTCCCATTTGACAGAATCTTTTACCTGCTTTGCTTCACTATATCACTCTAGTTCACCAGAATCAGTCAGCAGCAGATAATGTAAAGATGGGGAATACCTCTGAGTAGGTTTTAGGATCCTACTCATTCTCCTCAAGGTGGGTATCGGAGAAGTCACCTCTGGTCCAGATTTTTCCTCAGAATCAACAGTAGTAGGTTCAAGTTCACCATTTTGAACTGCTTTTGAAATTTTCTCTAGCTCTATCTCACTTTCTTCTTTTGGTATATTGCTAGATTCCAGTTTTGACTTATAGACAATGCTCTCATTAAATATGACATCATTGCTTCTGATAATCTTTCTACTTGATTCATCCTAGAATCTGTAGCCATACAGATTATCTCCATAGCCAATGAAGTAGCATTTCTTAGCCTTAGCATCCAGCTTGTCTCTTTTCTCTATATTAACATATACATATGAGAGACAACCAAAGACTCTTAAGTGAGTAAGATCAACCTTCTTTCCTGTCAACTTTTCTTCTGGCAAACTAAAATTCAGTAGAATTGAAAGTCCTCTGTTGAGCAAATATACTGATGTACTGACTGCTTCTGCCCAGAAGGATTTAGGCAAACCTTCATGTAGCCTCATAGCTCTAGCACGTTCATTTAATGTCTTGTTCATTCTTTCAGCAACTCCATGCTGTTGTGGCCTGTTTGGTACTGTCCTCAGCATCTTGATGTCATTCTCTGCACAAAATACCTTGAACTCTTTACTGTCATACTCGCCACTATTATCTGACTTGAGGCACTTGATTTTCAGCCACATTCATTTTCAACTTCAGCTTTCCACTTCTTAAAAGTGCTGAAAACATCCGATTTATTTTTAAAAAATAAATCCATACCTTACATGAAGAATTATCAATAAAAGTAACATAGTAGCGAGATCCTCCAAGAGAATGAATTGGCGCAGGTCCCCAAACATGTGTATGGATTAACTCTAGCTTGCATGAACGCAAATCTCTTACAGTTTTAGTAAAGCTTACCTTTTTATGCTTTCCCAAAACACAGTCTTCACAGAGACTAATATCCACATATTTTATTTTTGGTAGATAACCTTTTGACTTTCATTCCCTTCTCACTCATGTGGCCAAGTCTGCAGTGCCATAATTTTGAGCTTTCTTCTGTGTTGACAACATCAATAGTATCCCTATTTCCATCGGTCATGTATAATGTGTCTTTCTTTATTCCTTTTGCCACAAACATAGCACCATTTACAATCCTCCAAGAACTATTCCCAAATATAGTTTTGTACCCAATGCTATCTAATTGACCAATAGAAATTAAATTATGTTTGAGTCCAGGAATGTACTTTACATTATGCAACCTCCAGATAGAACCATTCCAAGTCCTGATCTGTACATCACCTTTCCCTGCAATTTTCAAAGGCTCATCATCTGCCAAATAAACCTTTTTCGAACTTTCCAACAGTAAAATTCTGCAATAGCTCTCTACATGAGGTAGAGTGAAATGATCCATGACTCGATAGGACTATCCACACTCAATACTAGAGCATCCAGATTCTCCTTAATAGTTGCATTCATAGACTTTTCCTCATCCTGACTCCAGCTTTCTTTCTTTGGGATTTTGCAATTTCTTTTTAAATGACCATTTCTGCTACAGTTCCAGCATACTTTATTATTTGGAGGCCTCGATTTACTTCTTCCCATAGATTTAGATCTGCTAATCTGATTTTTTTTGAAAATTTCTACTTCTGCCTCCATCCGTGTGCAAGACAGTTCTTGGAGATTCTCCAGATTCTCTTTTACGAATATCCTCGCTAAGAATCAACTCTCGAATCTCTTGAAGTTTCATCTTTTTCTGACCAGATGAACTACTCACCGTTGTGACTGTAGTGCTCCAACTCTCAGGTAAAGAAGAAAACAAAATAAGCGCCTTTACTTTATCATCAAAGTTTATGTCAACAGAACTCAACTGCATTGTGATATTGAATTCATTGATGTGATTTGTGACAAAAAATCCTTCGGTCATCTTTAGATTGAATAGACGACGCATCAGATAAACTTTGTTTGATGCCGAAGGCTTCTTATACATATTGCACAAAGCCTTCATCAAACCTGATGTCGTCTTCTTGTTGACAATGTTAAAAGCCACATTTCTCGCCAACGTAAGTCTGATCATCCCTAGTGCTTGGCGATCCACAAGATCTCATTCTTCTTGCTTCATCGATTCTGGCTTTTCACCCACTAAGGATAAATATAACTTCTTTTGATAAAGCAAATCCTCTATATGTATCTTCCAGAATCCAAAGTCTTTGCTGTCGAATTGATCAATCTTCACCTTTGCATCCTCCATCGTGTGCTCCCACTATTTCGATTAACCAAGCAATCTGAACTTGGCTCTGATACAAATTGTTGGGAATATGATCTCGCTTGGCAACACAATATCCAGGATAATTCCCAAAATAGATCGAAATCACAAGCTACACAGAAGATCTGATGCAAATCTCAAAAGAAAGAAGAAAAAAATAAGAGAACACCAATTTTACATGGAAAACCCTAAATCCGGGGAAAAACTACGGCCGCATCAGAGAAAATTTTCACTATTCTTCAAAAGATCTCCAGAGAGAGTACAAAGATCTCTCAATCTCACCCTCTCAAATTCTAGAATAGCTCACAATGAATCAGACTTGTATAAGATTGGACGTTCATGAGGTATTTATAGAGAAATCTCATAACAAATATGAGATAAATGTGAAAACCTCATAACAGATGTAAAATCCCCATAATAAATATTTGTTATGCCAACTATTTCCAATCTTCATACTGTAGAAGATCCAGACTCCATACTCCTATCAGTCTTATGATTAACCATGCCAATCTAATCATAGTGTGGTTCACCATATCGTAAAGTCTTGTCAAATAATTAGAGGTGAAAGTTTGGCTTGAAGATTGATAGTTCGACATTCAAATAATATGCTGAGCTCTGCTCAAATTGCTCGAGTTTATTGAGCTGAGCAATAAGTTATGATCGAATCTAATCAACTTTACTAAATTTTTATTTTTTAAAATATAAAATATATTCAATCATTTATTATAATTATTTATTATTTATACATAAAATTATATTAATTATGATTAAAATATCAATTATGTGATCGTGTGGATATAATTAATTAACCTAATTTAAATTGTTGCAGAGGTGATTTGCTATAAAAAATTTTAATTCAATGTTAAAACGAGTCGGTTCAAACATGAATAAATTTGAGATGAGATGAGCTTTAGCTATGCATGAGGCAAAATGAATGCAACTTTATTGTGCTAGTAAAACATATAAATATTTTTTATCAAAAAAAACATACAAATATTTTTTATCAAAAAAAACATATAAATGTTTTTTATAAAAAAAACATATAAATATTATCCATAAAAAAACATATATCTATTAACTTTCAAAACAAATGTCCATTACCAAACACAATTCATACCACAAAGAAATTTATTTGATTTCATATTATCAGTCAAATATTACGTATTTAATGTTATTATGAATTAAAATACAATAATTATTAGATTTTAAAGATCTAAAAACAACTTATTTTCAAAATAATTATTCTGACTCGAATTAAATCCCAAACCCTCATTCTTTTTTTTTCTTCTTTGTCCCCACCACTATAATTCTCCCACATGATTGGGAGTTGTTGGATTCGAATTTGGAATTCTCTAATTTCAAGCAACTTCTTTTTCTATTGAAATAGGAAAAACTTCATCTCATTCTTTTTCGCTTCGTCTCTCTATACATCTATATATATCATTTGTGAATAACAATTTTATAACTTTTATCGGGACAGGATACTGGATTAAAAAGTTAATATCATTAAGGGTGCATTTAGTTTAATCGTATTTTGATATTATGTCGTGTTATCTAGAAGAAATTTGGTTCGATGTTATCTCAATGCAATATTATGTTCATCTTTTGAGTGATATTTATATAATTTTTTAGAATATTATTTAAAAATATTATCAAATTAAATAATTATTATTTTTAAATAATATGATATAGCATCAATGTAACATATAACTAAACACCTTTCTAAATGTCATGACTAGAT
>KZ453531.1:224617-268555 GCA_002786265.1 Apostasia shenzhenica
GCCTGTGCGACCTTTCATTATTGAGTGATTTTCAATTACTGTTGGTTAAATATTGTGAGAACCTTAATCCTGTTCCCTGTTTCTGATTTATTGAAAACCGGATTGCGCCCTAATCTGAATTGGTAATTTCTCAATTACCTTTGATCTAATTTATTTAATATTTTAAAAGTAATTTGTTTTGCGGGCTTAATTAATTTCTCAGTCCTCACAAAATTATTCTCTAAAATTCAAGCATTATTTTGTGAAAACCTGCTTTATAAAATTGCTGATCTCTAAACTGCATTATCATTCATCTGTCCCGCATCACAACTGTTGACGTAGGATGTGGGGGTCCCAGGAAACACCGAAGAGAGAGAGTTCCGGGAGACGGCGGCGCGCAAAGGAGGTGAGCCTGTTTAGCGGAGGCTCAAGAGGAGAACCAGATCATAGCATCCAGAGAAACACACAAAGATTTAAGGTGGTTCAGGGAGGGAATCCCTTACGTCCACCGGTCCGTCAGCGAAGAAGTTTCACTAAGTGGGAGAAATAACCCCTTTTACAGGGTTTGTACAATGCTTTGTTTTATAGAGAAGAAGAAGAAGAAGGAGAGGGAGAAGCTCCTCAGTTGGGGCTTTGTTACAAATGAATGAGAGAACTAGGAATCTTTGAACCTGAATCCCTCCGTCTTTTCTCATTTTTTGTTCTGTTTTCTTCTCTCTGTGTCCCCCCTTTTTCTGGCTGGGACTATTCAGTGGTTTTTATAGTCGTTGACACGCGTAGCTCCACCCTGGTTTTCCGGAGGAAAGGTGATGGGTGGACTCCGAGCGCCGCTTGCCTGTCACTGGAGAAGTCCTCAGCTGTACGAGGAAGATGACATCCTTTAATGCTGGTACTTTCCTGGGGAAGAGTGTCTGCACGGAAATCGGCGGGGTTAGGTGAAGTTGATCGTGACAGGCATTACCTTGTACCCTCGGGTCCGAGGTTACGAGGGACGATCCTGGAACGTCGTGGTCGACGTTTGGGTGAAGCCTCGTGCCCGAGGTTTTGACCTGGGTCCATAGTTCTGCAAAACTGGAAGTCGAGTCAGCAAATCAATCAAGTACAGGCCCGTCAGGCGCCACGCGTTCGGCCAGGATGCAGCGTAGGAACCACGTGTTAACAACAACATAACTAATTGTCATCGAATACAAGGATTTTTCGTCTCCACTCGACTCAATTTATAGAAATGCTTTCTATGAATGCAAGTTAGTCAAGATCATGTGCTCCAATCATAACTCAAGCTTTTTTTTCGTTCTTCCAATCTCTCTCTTTGATTTCATAACTTGAATCCCCTCTCCCTCATTCTCTACATCTACTTGATATAATCATTTCTAATGCAATCCACGCTAATATAGCTAATCAACCACTCATTTATCTAAGCTTCAACATGTCAAATACAAATATAATCACTCATTTATATGAACAACTCAACTATAATGTTCTTATAGATATATAGTACTGCTAATCGAATAACAAACTTGAGCAATTTTATCAGTAACCTATGCGAAAAAGAACAAATTACTAGTCTACAAGAATGAGACTCGTAACAAGTAGTCCACTCATAATCGATAGTGCTATAGGTGCCCAGAAGTCAATGAAGTGCAAAATTCTAAGATGCATAGCTGTCTGTCATTTTACTCTCCACAGAAGGAACAACTCTCATCCATGCTTACCAATAAGAAGAATCTTCATGATAGCGAACAATTTCTCGAGTTCATTGTGATCCCAAATAGTTGTGTTACAATATCCATAGCCTATGATGGATTTTACATCTCTGTAAGGATATTTAGGTATTTGGAGAAATTAACAGTTCCCTGTTTGCCTAGGAGTTTAAAATTAACCTGGTATAATTTTAACCAGGCATATCACATCACACATAAAATTTAATATTAAAAATTAAATTTATTTCACATCTTACACATATTACTAAAATAATAACTAACTTATATCACATCCCTCACATATTCCAACACAATAACTAACTTTATATCACATCCCTCACATATCTCAATATAATAACTAACTTTATTTCACATCTTTCACAACTTTCAATAAAAAAATATCTCTATCCAAATTTAATTTTAACTTTCTTAAATTTAACCTTACAAACAAACACACTAGGGATAAGGTATGACCTCCTTTGAATTTTCAATAGCTATCTTCTCCCTCTTCTTTGAATTCAAAATTGCTCATTCCAGTGAATTTTTTTTGTAGCTGTTTCAAGACATAAACCTACTCGGGCATGGATCTTGCAAATGTTTATGTTTATGAATGTTTTAAAACTCTATTCGTATCAATTACATAAGATAATCTATACCCTTCGAGTGCTGTCCCGACGTATTTATTTCAATCACTTGGCTCTTCGAAGCATTTTGTCCTTCATATTGAACAGATAAGAAGCACTGCTGCCAAACCAGTTCCAAATTTCGATAGAACCTACGAAGCAAGAAAGATTCAACACTTGCAGCCACACAACTTGACCTCAACTTCAGCTCCTTAAACTCAATCATGGCAGTGCGGCTATGGTAGGGATATGATTGAGTTTTAATATATTACCGGTAATTAGACCTCTTCATTATAATACATCGATGTATTTCAACTTATTAGACACTTTTAGAGATAGATTTAAGACATATCAATGCATTTCAATTGAATTGAAGTGTTTTTACGACTATTCATTGCATTAACGTTGAATTCAAGCCTATACAAGTATTTAGAGAATACGTCATTGCATAATATGTTATTTTTACAGAATACTTATAATTATATGAGTATTCAATCATTGTTTCTTCTATTTCAAGAAAATACAAGCAATCTAACTTTGATTTTACTTATATGAAGGTATTTTAACATAATACTCTGATTACACAATCTATATTTGCTATATCGATATTGTTTTGCCAAAAAAAGAAATTTGGCTATTTTTAGGGACATATGTTTGAGTTTTATTATAATATGAGCAATTAAACATCATTTTGATTGTATATTGATCTACTGTAACTTGTTAGGCACTTTTAGAGACAAATTTATGACATATCAATGTATTTGAATCTAATAGTGATGTTGTTATAACTATTCATCACATTAACATTGAATTCAAGCGGAATACAACTATTTAAAGAACGATTCATTGCATAATTAGCCATTTCAACTGAATCCTTGCAATTATACGAGTATTCAATTTTTTTTATTATATTTGATGAGAATACAATCAATTTGACTTTGATCTTATCTATATTAAGATATTTTAACATAATATTCTGATTAAACAACTAATATTGACTATATCGATGTATTTTAGAAGAAAATAAATTTTTAGCGACCTATTAGGGACATCTAAAAGAGTTTTATTATAATATTGATAATTACACATATTTTTGACAGTATATCGTTCTACTTTTCTGGTAAAATACAGCACCTACAATTAGTATTCTTCAAGCCATAGCGCATCTCATTATCATGCCATGTTAAGATTAGGGGCAAAAAACATAATCATATACTGAAAATATAGGCAAAAAAGAACAACAAGAAGTATTAAAGGAAAAAAGGGGGGGAAAAAGGTTTCATAAAGCTCATTCTCAAATATATGGAACAAAGTTATCGATGGTAATGGAAATATCAGTACAAAAAAGGAAGCAAAGATAAAGTTTTTACACAAGAAGGACAGAGAAGGAAATCTTCATCCACTCTCCACGTAGAACATACACTTACCTAAGGTAATCTTTATATTGGAGAACCAAGTATCAACAAACAATGAACAACCCAACTCTATTCTACACATGGTTAAGGGTTCTGCATATAATCTAATACTCAAATCCGTCACCATATATATATAATGCAACGCAAATAATCTTGAAAATATTCATAAAAGAAATTTGAGATCCATCCGAAGCTTGAGAAAAAAACCAACTGTTATACAGAAAGGGAGACTAAGCAGTTAATGAAACATACAAATTACAAATTCAGTATACTCACCCACTGGCATCCGATATCTCTCTGGAAATCTTCATCTTCTTCGTAGTCTCCTTGTACGGGTCCTCCAGGCCGCACGGCAACCGGTTTTCTATAGGCGATGCCTTCTGTGGCCGCTATGAATTCATTGAACCTTCTCCACCAAATGCGGAACCGAAGAAATCATCACTGAACATCCCGCCGCTGAATCTGGAACCGCCCCTCATCCCAGTGCTCCCAGACCTGGCACCAACACCTCCAAATGGACTCGAGAATCCAAAGAATTCAGCAAAAATCACTACTATAATATACAGCTTTTACGGCGTTTTTATTAAGGCGGTTAACAAGGTAAACCGCTTTTGAAAAATTCCGACGGAGTATTATAGGGCGGTTATAGTCAACTCCCTGGAAACGTTTACACAGCGGTTGAACCAAACAACCGCCATGTATAAACATTATCTTAGACGACGGTTAAGAAGGTCAACTGCCGTCTAAGATATCCTTACACGGCAGTTGTTTGGTTCAACCGCCGTGTAAGCTTTAGACGGCAGTTGACCATGGTCAACCATCGTCTAAAGCTATAATATTTCAAACCCAGATCCAGATCTATTATCACTTTGCTAACAAAAAAAATAACGCTACAAGCTAGATCTAGCACATGCTGCCCTAAGGTTCACTGACGAAGCGAGAGTTGCTCGTCGCCGGGGACCTCACGTTGTCAGATCAAGCCGTGCGCGTCGACCTCCTCCTCCTCCTTATTTGGCCGCCATTCCCCCTATACCTTCGCCGACGCCGGATCTAGCCGCATTCGCGGCCCTACACCTTCGCCGATGCCAGCTGACACCTGATCTAGCCAACTCCACTTTCTTCAACTTTGTTCTTCTTCTTCTTCTTTGTCTTTGGCCGAAATTTGCCCTACACCTTCGCCAAATGATGTCGAATCTAACCGCATTCGTGGCCCTACACCTTGGCCGACGCCGGCCAACGCCGGATCTAGCCGACTCCACATTCTTCCACCTCGTTCTTCTTCTTCGTCTTCGACCGACATTCGCCCTATACCTTCGCCGACGCCGGATCTAGCTGCCTCCACTGTCACTCACCTTGTTCTTCTTCTTCTTCGTCTTCGGCTGCTGTTGCCTAGATCTACACATTCGCCGACGCCAGATCTAGCCTTCTTCTTCTTCTTCGTCAGTCAGTTGCCATTTCTTGTACACCTTCACCGACGATGTCGCCGAGAGACTTCACTGACGCCAGATCTACCTTTTCTTAGATCTACTTCTTTACCTTTTTTATTTTGTTGTTATTATTTTTCAGGTTGATTGCAAAAAATTTGAATTCAAAAATTTCAACTGTCGTTTCTGCTTAATTTCACACAAAGTAAGTCATATTTATTTTTTTTCAGTTTATTTATATATTAATTGTGATGTATAAGTAGAATTTTTTAGTATCATAAGCTCAATTAGATAGCATATATTAATTATATTAGACCTTACATATAAGTAATTATATATAGATCAATCTTGAATTAAAATGAATAGACGATCATTTGAATATAATCATGGAGTGAATTCCTTTATAGATTTCACACTGGGAAATGAATATTTAGTTAATGGAAAAAATAAGAGTCCATGCTTGAAATGTGAAAATATAAAATTATTTGAAACCAATATTGTGAAAGGTCATTTATTTTTCATAAATTTGATAAGACTTATGAAAGATGAATTTGGCATGGTGAATCTGTAAGGAATAAAATGAATAATATTGAGAGAAGTACATCACCTATATGTGCAGATGCTAATATTAACGTTGAAAATACAATCGAGAAAGATATAATGGAAGTGAGATATTGAAAATAATTTATCAGAAGCTCTAGAATAGTTTAAAGAATTACTTCAAGAGGCCATTATGTCCTAATTGTAAGAGCTTTACTAAACTTTCTACACTAATGCATCTGTCTAACTTAAAGACAATAAATAATTTAAGAAACATGTGCTTTACAGAATTACTTATTTTTATAAAAGATATGCTACAAGTGCCCAATCAGGTTTTGAATTTAACTTACAAAGCAAAGAAAATGCCCGTGGCCGCCTGGCCGCGCGAGGCCGTGCCACGGCTGTTGCGCGCTCAGGGACCGTGCGAGGCTGCGCGCGCAGTGGCCGTGTCACGGTGTCGCTGGACAGCGCGACGCCGCCCTCGGCTGCGTCGTGCGGCCGCGCGAAGCTCCATGGCTGCTGCGCGCTCAGAGGCCGCTGCCTCGTGCGCGCCCGCGCTGCGGGGCTCTGCCGCCTCGCGGGCGGCCGCGCTGCTCGGCCCGGCGGCCTCGCGGGCGGCGCGCTGCCGGCCGTGCGCGGCTCGCTGCGCAGCCCGGCTGCCTCGCGGGCTGCGCGCTGCGCGGCCCGGCTGCCTGGCGTCCGCGCAGCATTGCACAGCCGTACGGCCCAGCGCGGCCGCCGGATCTGGTGGAGAAAGAGAGGGTAAGGGTATAATGGTAATTTTGTATATTTTTAAATAATAAAAAAGTTAAAAAAGACCCAGATGATAATTTTTGAAAACCTAGGAACCCCGATGATATAATTTTAAAAATATGGACTTGTGTGATAATAACCTTTAAATTCAGGTACCTTGTGAAATTTGCTCTATTTATTATTTTGAAAAAATATCTATAAAATTATTTGTTCTTAAGTTATAATTATTTTTTAAATATATATATTTGATTTAATAACTAAATAAATTGTTTAGTCAGAGCTAACGGATAGTTCGATTGCTGACCGCGTGAGGGAGTGACGCACGTGCTTGCGATGTCGAGGTGGCCGCTATGGCCCTTCAGACTAATATATCCAGCACCACCTGCTCTTTCTACTCCATCTACTACACTGAGAAGCAGTCGGTCTGCGCTGCCGCCACCACCGCGCTCCGGCAGTAGCCATGGCAGCCGCTTCCGATGATCCAGAAGCTCCCGTGCCCCGTATAAAGCTGGGATCGCAGGGCCTCGTGGTCTCCGCCCAAGGCCTCGGCTGCATGGGCATGTCCGCCTTCTACGGCCCGCCCAAGCCAGAGCCCGACATGATCGCTCTTATCCGCCATGCCGTCCACACCGGCGTCACCTTCCTCGATACCTCCGACTTCTACGGACCCTTCACCAACGAGATCCTCCTCGGCAAGGTCATATTTCCTCCCTCGCTTGACTTGCAATTAGGGTTTCCGTTGCCGTTCTGGTAGTGTTTTAAAGGGTGAGTGCGGCTGTTTGTCTGATTGGGAATTGGTTGTAGGCTCTTGATGAAGGATTTAGGGCAAAAGTGGAGCTCGCTACCAAGTTCGGAATCAGGCTTCATGACGATGGTACAAGAGAAATCTGCGGGGATCCAGCCTACGTGAGGGCGTCTTGCGAGGCGAGTCTAAAGAGGCTTGGCGTCGACTGCATCGATCTCTACTACCAGCATAGGATTGACACGCGTATCCCGATCGAAGTGACGGTATGTAATTCTGTGCTCCAATTTCGTATACCACTTTTTGTTGCTGCAAAATTGGTTTTACCCGAAAATGGACTAGATCGATGTTTGTGATTGTGTATTCTGATTTACTTATCTCTTTTGTTGCTAAAAATGTTTTGCTAGATCAACGTTGACTAGATGTAAGCAACGACTAGTTTGGTCTTTTGAAGTGGAAACATGCGACTTCAAAGATTTTTGGTTTGTTCAGCTCAAGTTTAACCTTTTACTGTATTTGACTAGTTATGGATAATAATTGAGGAGACAGCAATGATTGCAGCAACAACAACAACAACAAAAAAAGCCTTAATTCAAAAATAATTAGGTTCTAGTTGTTGACTCACGGGTTCCCCAGTGAATCTTGGCTCTACGCATGGCATTATCTTGAGCCCAATCGATTCAGGTTGTATGAGCACTAGGCCGGATCATTCAATGATTGAATTGAACCAGGCTAAACCGAGCTGATAGAGATAGGGTCAGTTATTCTTGTATTCTGAACAACCATTCTAGAGATTTGCTGCTCTTTTCCTACCAACAACCCCGTAAAAGTGGTTACAAAACATTACAACCCTGGTGGTCTTCGCTTAGCAGCCACGTCAGCTACTCTCCCATAACAAAATGGGCAATGTTGCCCCTTTTCTCAATGAAATGGGCAAGATTGATAACAGCTGCCCGCTGATTTACCATTTGTCCCATAATAGAATCAGAATGCGTCACTATACTTCGTTGTACCCTTAGTTTCTTTACTTTCTGTTACTTGCTTCTGTGTTTTGCTTGTTGTTTGGTTCCTTCCTCCACTTTCTTTGCAGGGTTTGGATGTTGCCTAGGATCTGTTAGGTCCATTGTTCATTGTCTCTTGAGTACCTTTTACATCAACACAACGGCATGGATTTTTCTTTTTCATTAGGCTCTATTTAAAGCTACATTCTTTGTGAGTTCAAGTCATGCTTGATTATCCACTTGTGAAAGGTCAATTAACAATAATAGATAATTTGTTGATATCATATTCATTTTTTCACTGTTACTGTTTTATAAAAAGACAACTCTTTCGAGTAAACCAAAATCTATTTTGATTGAATTGGCCTTAACTCGAATTAACTTGAAAATCATTATAGTTATTAGTATGACTATATTTAACACTAAATTACTCGATTTGATAAGGAGCCAAGTCAAGAATTGAGAGAGTTTGAGTTTTTGTCATGTTGTACCTTATAAATTACAGCAGTGGTTGTGGGAAGGGTAATTCTTGAGAGTTGTTTTGTTCAAGGTGATCTTTCGTCACCAAGGGAGCTGGAGTTAAGTGTTGCCAGTATGGGTTTCCATATTTCCTACCTTATAAGGAATAGGTTGTATTTCCAATCATGTGTGTATATATTAGTGGTGACTTGTTCATTTACCAAGTGGTTGGATAAATGCGCATTAGGGGTGGCAAATATTTGATGGGTTGGGCTCAACCCAAGCCTGCATTGAAATCTGCCTTATAGATGAATATTTCAATCTTTGCAACCCAAACACAACTGAACTATTTTATGATCTACTTGAACCTGAGTCAGATTTTGGTTCAACCATTGACCTGAGAAGTTAAAGCTCATGATCTTTTTAAAACATATAAACCTAGATATTGAGGTCAAGTTGAAAACAAGGTAATAGACTGATATTGTGACCTGAACCCATCGTCTCTAATGAATGGGTCAAACATTGCGAGCCTAACGAAACTAGAATAAATAATTAGGTCTATGCTAGAATGGGTTCTTGGGTCTGGTCCTACATTACCACCCCTAATGCATATGGGCATGTTTTCAGGTAGAAGGTAGACAACCAGATCTGATCTTCCTCATTGTTTCATGCTGTTCAATTTGTAACTTGAGGTTTAACATGTAAGCTCCGTTTGTTTTTGAAGTTAAAAATTAATCTGGTTTAATTTTAACCTGACATATCACTTTACACATAAAATTATTTCACATCTTACATACATTACTAAAATAATAACTAACTTATATCACATCTCTCACATATCCCAATATAATAACTAACTTTATATCTCATTCTTCACATATCTAACATAATAACTAGACCTGGGCATTGGGCGGGTGGCCCGACGGGCTAACCAAAGCCCGATAAATTTTAAACGGGTTTGGTCATTCATTTTAGCCCGATATTCGGGTTTGGCCCGGCCCGAGCCTGATTTGACTTAGTCAAAGCTCGGTTAAGCCGGGCCCGCGCCAAACCCGGCCCGCCCATGTTGAAAATGATGATGTTGTCATATATGCTTCTTTTGATAATGTTTATATTATAATAGATATTATTGAGCTTATATTTATTAGGTTCTAATTTTTTTCTTTGGTTATTGAAGAAATTTAATGAAAACATGGAGCTTACTAGCTTAGAGTTCTTATTAATTTGTTTAACTATTTTAAATTAATATTCTAGGAAAGATATTATTGAATTTTGTAATTATCAACTTAAATAAAATTATATTAATATGTAATTATGGAAAGCGTAAATAGCAATATTATAGTATGCCAGAATGCCTAGGACTTAAATTATGTTTGGATATAAATTTCAGACACTTTGGCTTCGTTTGGTTTGAGATATTTTTTGGCCTAACAAAACTTTTAATTACAAAATTCAATTTTATTATACATGTAACACAAATATGAATATTAGAATCAACTTTTTTTTATATTTATACATTTTTAATATAAAAATAAATTTCTTTGATATTAAACTTAAAAAATAAAATATTTTTTCTCTCGTCCAAAAAAAATTTTCGAACCAAATAAAGCCCATGGGTAGCCCGTCCCACACATTGGGCGGGCTTGCTAATAAAAGTAGGCCCGTAAGTCGATCTAAGCCTGACCCGAGCCCGATTTGACTTAGTCAAAGCCCGGTTAAGCCCAGCCCATGCCAAGCCCGGCCCGCCCATTGCCCAGGTCTAATAATAACTAACTTTATTTCACATCATTCACAACTTTTAATAAAAAAATATCTCTATCCAAATTTAATTTTAACCTTATTAAATTTAACCTTATAAATAAACAGACTAACAAATGTGTAGTCAATCATATGTGCACATATAACATTGCTTCTATAGTGAACTTGATTAACTTTTATTCCCCTTCAGTATTAGAGTGCTCCAAGTTTCTTTATTTATTAATCTTCAAAAGTTACTTTATATATTCATGAACATTGCTGTTTGTTGTTTTTAATCTCCCCATATAGTCTATTCCTATCTGTAGCACATTTGCAAGGACGAAAGAATCTAATCTATATTTACTCTGAAATCTGCAGATGGGAGAACTTAAGAAACTGGTAGAGGAAGGGAAGATAAAATATGTCGGTTTGTCTGAGGCACCTGCTTCGACAATTAGGAGGGCTCATGTAGTCCATCCAATATCTGCGGTGCAGTTGGAGTGGTCATTATGGTCAAGGGATGTAGAGTTCGATGTCATTCCTACTTGCAGGTTTGTTTTATTTCCATTGAGTCTACTTATGGTGTTCAAGCTGCTAGACTTGGTTTTTTTTCCTAACCTGTCCTCTATTATTTTAATTCCTCAGGGAACTTGGCATTGGAATAGTTGCATATAGTCCACTAGGGAGGGGGTTTTTTTCTATTGGACCAAACATAGTTGATAACTTATCTGGCCAGGATGTCCGAAAGGTTAATATTAATTAATTTTGGAGAATTTGTTGTTGTTATAGTAGACTTGTTTATATATTAAACATCAAAATTATGGAAAGTATGTTGAGTCTCTTAACACACTAAATCTTACATGCTTTCATTTTTTATGGAGACATCTATATTACTATAGCTTGATTAGACTTAACCTGGATTAGAATGGAAAAAAAATGAAAGTTTTAATAATTTATAAATCTAAATATGTAATGTGCATGCATATTTTCATTTTGACCCCAAACGTGATGCATATTACATTTTGGCCCCCGTAAATTGAATGTATGGTGCATTTGTCGCTCCCAATTTAAAATGGAATGTTATGATTCTGGCACAGAAGTTAGCCGGGAGTGGACAAGTTAAATATGCATTTATTTTAGGGAGTTTTAAATTCAAGTATTCATAAGTGAGGTAGAATGAGTAATAGACGCATCTTTGGGGTGACAAATGTAAGTCCTTAAACTTATCACACATTAAACTTGAATTTAAACATATGGCCCATTACTCAAATGGGAAAGAAATGGATTTTTTTTTTCTCTTTAAAAATTATATACTTACACTTCATGTTTATAGTAGTTTGTATGTTCTATTGATGTGGTGTACAAAGTAAATTCTATAATTTGGATGTTAAATAATTAAATAGACAATCTTAGTGTGATCATATATAGGCTTCGTTTGTTTCGAGGCTTTTTTTTAGCTCAACATAAATTTTAACTGTAAAAATCAACTTTATTACACATCTAACACAAATACAAATCTTAGAATCAACTTTATTTCATATTTTATCCACTTTCTAATATTAAAATAAAGTTCTTTGATATTAAATTTTAAAAATAAATTAATTTTTTTCTATTGTCTAAAAGAAAGTTTGGACCAAACGAGGCCATATAGATCCCATTGAACTTGAAGAGGGTACACAATTTCTCTATCACCTAATGTCATGCCAACATGAATCGTGGTAGTCTGTTTGATCATTCATCATGCGTACTAATTAAAAGTTTTTCGTTTACAACTTAGTGGATCATGTTGAATTATAATCTCAAACAAACTTGTGGCAAACTTCCATCAACTGTTGCAAACAGATTTTAAATTGAAAACTTGGATCTCTACTTAAAGTATCAACCTTGTGTCCCATCTTACTACAGGAGAAAACAAGCTTGTAGAACCTTTTGAGATTGTGATTGCTGCCATAACTACAGTCTTTCTATCTTATTTGATGTAATTTTTTGTTGATTCTTGGATGGAATTTTACCAATTTAAAGCTA
This sequence comes from Apostasia shenzhenica, assembly GCA_002786265.1. NCBI lineage: Eukaryota > Viridiplantae > Streptophyta > Magnoliopsida > Asparagales > Orchidaceae > Apostasia > Apostasia shenzhenica. The sequence goes on from KZ453531.1 coordinate 237,013, forward strand.
TGTACTGCAGACGTTTCCTAGATTTCAACCTGAGAATATGGGGACGAATGCAGCTATATATGAGAGAGTGAATGAAATCGCCTTGCGAAAGGGTTGCACCCCTTCACAACTTGCACTTGCTTGGGTTCATCACCAGGGAAGTGATGTTTGTCCTATTCCCGGCACTACGAAGATCGAAAACTTCGACCAAAATGTGAGGGCGCTTTCGGTGAAGCTCACGCCCGAAGAACTGGCTGAACTCGAATCGTTCATTGCTGAAGATGCTGTGAAAGGTGACCGTTACAGTCCTGGGATGCAGACATGGATGCAGTCTGAGACCCCTCCACTTTCTTCCTCGAAAGGTGAATAATAAATGCCTGCAGAATGTTGTTTGTTTGTTGTTCCTATTAATGTGCTTGCTTTTGTTGTGGTGTGTTTCCTTGAATCAAATAATCAGGCATGTCTGTTATTTTGCAGTCATTATGGCTGTATCTGTGTTACTAAGGAGGCGTTTGGTTCAATGTTATCTTGTTATGTTATCTTTAGAAATTAATTGTTTGGTTTAATGACATCTTTAAATAACATTACAATTAATTACAAAAATGTCATTACATGATGACATCTAGATGTCACTCCAAATTGGGCGACATCTCAAGATAACACCATCAATTTGTCATTATAATGCCAATAACTTCCAACTAAACAAAAATAATTTGGATAGCATTGATATTTTCTAATATCATAACATTGAACCAAACAAATGTCTATTGATGAACAGCAATGACATTTAGATAACATGACATCTAAATAACATTGACATTGAGATAACACTGAACCAAACGCCCCTTAAATACAATGCACGTGAGTTTGGTGAACCAATAGTCATAATTTCAGCACAAGTATAGAACTGTCTAATGTTAAGAGAAATTTTTTAGTTCGATATTTGAACCATTAGGCCTCGTTTGGTTCGAGATAATTTTTTTGCTCAACACAAATTTTAACTATAAAAATCAACTTTATTTTATATCCAACACAAATACAAATATTAGAGTTCAAAGTATTTCATATTTTATACATTTTTTAATATTAAAATAAATTTATCTCAAATTAAATTTAAAAAATAAAATATTTTTTTTCTCCTATCCAAAAAGAAAGCTCAAATCAAACGAGAATACCAATCACAACATGCCACGTATGTGTGCACTTCGGGTGGGTCTGGGCACACGTGATGTGCTGTGGTTAGTCCCGAATGGTTCGGGTAATGAACGATAATGCTTTTATACCTAGTTAAAGTTTTGTGTATATATATATATATATATATATATATAATGTTATAGATCATAATATTAAGCAATAGTGGTAGTTTTATGTTGTTTGATTTAAAATTAATTTAATTTTCTTTCAGTCCGAGATTTGATATGTGCATAAGCATACATATTTATAATTTTTTAAAGTATAATTTAGATATTTATATATATAAATATGATATAATATTTTAAATAAAAAGATTACATTAAAAATATATGCATAAAAGCTAAAAGATAAATTTATAATATTATATTTTAATATATTTAATATAAATAATAAATATTTTTTAAAAAAATATAATTTATAAATGGGTTGGATTTAATTTAAAAATTGATTCAAAATTAAAAGAATTTTAGTAAGCTTAAGTTATCTCAATTTAAAATAAAAAATTTTAATTTTAAGTTGAGTTAGTTCGCTCAAAATTTATTCACAGTTGCCCCAATAGTAACAATATATATATATATTTGTATGCATATATATATCTTGGGGTGGGGTGATCATGCTGCTCATGCATCATGCATCATGCCCGGGAATCTGTGCAGCTTCATGGGAGGTCGTTATGAGTTGATCTTAAATTTAAAAAGAAAAAATTTTAACCTTTAGGATTCATTTTTTTTTAAATTAAAAATTAATTTAATTTTAATTTAATATATTACATCACAAATAAAATTTAATATTAAAAATTAATTTTATTATAAATCTTATATATTATTAAAATAATAACTAATTTATATCGCATTCTTTATATATCCGAACATAATAACTAATTTTATATCACATTGCTTACATTCTAACATAATAATTAATTTTATTTCACAATATTAAGAACTTTTAATAAAAAAATATTTCTATTCAAATTTAATTTTAACCTTATTAAATTTAACCTTATAAACAAACAAAAAAGATTATAAAAATACTTATAATTATAAAACAGCTATAATTTTAATAATATTTTTAAATAATTATTTAAAAAAATTATAGAAATGTTACTAAAAAAATAACATCTAAATAACATAACATTAAAATAATATCGAAAGAAACACTTCCTAAAATAAATCATAAACAATAGTCGCAATCAAGAGCTTTATTTTGTAGTTTCTCACTAACAGGCAACTGAAATGTTCCATTATTATGAATCTTACAAATTTTAACATAAAATTTTTCTTAAAATCAGAAAAAAAAAAAAAAAAGAATCCATTCTGACATTAAGTTCAAATTTAAAACAGATTAAGGCAACAGCCAATAAATGAGTGAATCATAATATCTAAAAGTAATATCCAAAATACAGGAGCAATATCCAAAAACCTCCCCATAATGAGTTTCATAATCACCAAAAAAAAGAGACTTCTTCCACTTTTTCGAAAAAAAATAATAATAATAATAATAATAAAGCATTGTTTGAAGAAGAAAAGAGACTTCTTTGACAGAATTGAAGCCTTACATGGAAGAGCCATGTCGAATGCTGGACGAAAAAACCACACACAAAAGAAGAAACTTCTACTGGGAGGAATCAGGCACCAAAATGGCATTCAACCTGTTCCATTTCTCGCAATGTGACCGCTTCGAAATGGGTAAAAATGAAGCAGGCCATGCTCGATTCACCGCAATCCGAAACATTAGACTATGCGGCTGGAGAAATAATGATTCACGCTAAGTTGCCACAAATCCCGTCATGGCCGCTTCGAAGTACAAATATAATATACTCTTGAAGAGAAACCAGTTCAACCGAAAAACTTTAGTTCCTGAAATATATGAAACAAACGTACCAGAGAATTCAACACGTAATATTATAAATGGTGAAGAATCGCACGGATACACTGATTTTAAAACGAAGGCAATGCTATAAATTTAAACAGACGATAAAAAACTAATGAAGGCATGGCACTGATGTCAACTGAAAATTCTTCAGCAACTAAAAAGAACAAAACCACTCGCTTTAATCCCCCTTCCATCTCCCAAATGACATAAGAGCGCGAGAAGCCAAAATGCAAACCAAATGCAGAAAGTAAAAACAAGAGACTTGTAATTACTGAATATGTACGACTGGCATAATAAATAATCTATAACAATTCGTCAGGAGAATTTAAAGCTTACGATCTATTTTCAAGACGAGATGTAACATTTATGCTAGGAGGGTAGTGATGATTTGTAGAAATTTATAAAAAAAAAAAAACAACATTGAGGGGGACGGGTAGCAAACGGCCTTAATCTCATGCAGAGGAGATCATTGCAGGCAACAAAATTCAGGCAGTGCCAAGCAGAACCAGCAGGGGTGCGCAGCATGAAGAGTTGGCCTACAAGAAAATAGAAAGAGAGAGAAGCAATAAAAGAAAAACAGCAAACAGAACACCAAATTTAAACAACGTTTGTTCTGAGGCACAAGATGAGGTTTTACTAATCAAAGGGCTTTGAATGATTACAAATCACTAGAGTATAATTTGGCAGAGTTTTAGATAGCCATCCCTTAAGCGTGTGAAAGCTCAAGTAATTACAACTGCAGGTACAGAGACAGGGAAGATGAGTCTAGCCTGCCATATTGCAACAAGACAAGGGATTCGACAGTTTTGACCGACGGTTCTACTTCCTTTCTTTTCAAAAGGTGTTTCTACTAAATAAAAATAATAAAAGTAACTGCATACGGGAAGGTTCACTACAGTATTTGATAATTTAGATTATAAAGAATACTTGATTAAAAAATCTACAAGATTTTGAAAAAGCTGTCATATGAAGACATCACATAGTTTCCAAAGCAAGTAAAAATCAGTGAGAGTCATGTTAGAAATCACGTTTATCTGAAATTATCACTCAATACTAAAAGAAAAAAATGGCAATTAGTTGGGGAAAACATGAAAGGTTCTTCTCCCTCTGCAATATGGATTGTTGAGATGATACTAGATCAACAGTCATTAGGGACAGATTGTAGATGAAAGTGAATGAACAGAGTTATGGAAGATGGAGATGGGCAAAATGATCTCCAATGCAGAACCAGACATGATCAGAGTTTCTTCTCATCCAGCTCCTAGCGAATGAAATGACTCAATAATATTACATATACACAAGATATTTATGTATTTCCACCATCAAAATAAGGAATACACTATCTTTCAAAAACAAAATAAGAAATACACTAATTCTTTTTATTTAAATTAGATTTTGAATGAGTTTGTTACATGGATGTTCTATATATAATTAGACATGTGCCCACATCTTTCTACTTGCTTCAAACAAAAGACAGTTAAGATAAACCCTGGTCAATGGAATAACATTGGACGGACAATTGTTGAGTTTAGAAGTCACCTCAACTCTGTCCCATCACATTTAAAAAGAAAGAACAAGGCAAACAGAGTTTGTATTTTCCTAATATGAATACGAGAGATATGAGAAATATCTACACGAAAATTAAGAACAAAAAAAAAGTTAAGGGGTCATTTGTTTGGAAAGAAACCTTGTACTTTGTCTTGAGATTTGTGTTAAAAAGTTGTATACAATGTAAAATAAAATTGAGAGTTGTATTGAAAGTTATGTAGATTGTAAAATAAAGTTTAACTTTTTATATTAAAGTTTGTAAAGGATAAGATATAGATTAATTTTTTATTTTTTGAATGAGGGAAAAAATTCCGAACCATGGCTGATTTTGCCATCTATCAAATGAAGCCTTAAGCTTGAATTAACAACGCAATGCACACTTAAATTTAAAAACAAAAGTTCAAGGGGATAATTGCATCGGCAGGGAGTAAGAAACGATACGACTGATACAAGTAGGGAATAAGGCGGAAGGCTTAAGAAAGCCTAGGCAACTAGGCTGCAGGAACAGGAATACATTTAGGAAAATGAAATGTAGCCCAAAGAAATAGTCCAAAAAAGTTGAAGGACCTTTGACAAAAGCATTGTGCAAAATTTCTAAACCAATTTTGGTGTTTTTTAGCTACGTAGCATTACTCATTCAAAAGTAATTTGATTATAGTCTTGTTTGGGAAAGAAAAGATATAGCAGAATAGGTCCATGCTTGAAAATTAATAAAAGAATTTTCAAAAAATAATTTTCGTGTTTGCTAGAAACTTTTCAAGAGAGCTTTGTAAAACCCAAAACTGAATCAAGAATATCTCAACTAATGTTTGGAAGATCGTCTATCCACATGCTCAAGCATGGTGATGGGAATTGACCGGTTGATCGTCTAACCAAATGGAAGTCTATTCGGTGAAATTTGCCAGATTGAAGGTAGGGAAGCAAGGAAGATGAGTTGAAGGCAAATCAACACAAGACAATGTGGTTAAGCCATTGGAGTTGGCGTTCTGAGGAAGACTACCCGACCTCTAAAGTATCATGATGTAGGTGCTACACTGCCACAGACCTAGACTCACTGAAGTTCGCCTAAATAAAATATGCCAGTAAACCACAAATGAGAGTAAGTACATTGAGACACTTTTGATCGGATTCGTTGAGACAGTACCACTAAAGGCAAAATACGCTTGATAGCCCTGGTTAGGCCAAGCTTGTGACCTAAAAACATGCTAGGCCAAATTCGGAACAACTCATCCCAGATCCAATCCATGAATATTAAGGTTGGATCTTGATTAGGATCCAATCAAGATTGGTCTGCAATTGATTTGGGTACGTATCGAATTCAAGTCAGGTTAAATCTAAAATTAAATAACCAAACATTTCTTACACACAAACTCATTTTTGATGGCTTGTAAAAATACTATAGCACCAAATAAATTTTAGTTCATTCAAGAATTTTAAGAGAAAAAGTTTAAAACCTGATGGGGTTTATTTATTTAACTAGCTTAAAATTAACTTGATTAATTTTAACAAGACATGTCACATCACATATAATTTCATATCATACACATTTTAAAATAAAAAAATTAACTTTTTCACATCCTACGCATATATCAAAATAATAACTAACTTATATCACATTCCTCACACATCTCAACATAACAACTAACTTTATTTTACATCATTCACAGCTTTCAATAAAAAATATCATCATTAAAGTTTAATTTTAACCACGTTAAAATTAACCATTGCAAACAAACAAGCCCAGAGATTCAAATTCAACTCAAATTGCATCTCTTTCAAACCAAAGAAGAACATAAACTCAAGATTCAATAGAATAAGACACATGAAACTACTCGTTGGAAAGCTGAAAGACAATTGCCAAAGACAACTTCAGCAAATGATAGCTGACGAATGTCAGAAAACCCAAAAATTCCTAATTTATGAAAAACTAGCATCCGTACACTTGCTGGTTACATTTAATAATTAATATTTCACTATTACAAACTTAAGAATATAATTATTGCAAATTCAGAGTCTCTTACGTTTAGCTATTTTGCAAGGGTCTGACTGTATATCAGTATATGCATTATACTTATATACCTAATCAATAAAAATAGGTCAGGAAAGAATCATGGAATCAAAATAAAAATAAAAAAAATTGCAAGCATAGTAAAAAATAGAACAGATAAAAATTTCATATACCTTTCTACGTCAGACAATGGCACAGCCATATGAGGTGCAAAGCTGACTAAGAGCATTCTGATTGACTGGATCAACAAACTTCTCAATGATCGCAGTATACCTCCCTGGAGTATGAGCTGAGAGTCTAGACAAAGATTTGATTAGAAACTCCTTTGGATTCCTAATCTCCTTTACAGGATCATCCTCATTCTTTCCAGCATTATGCAAGCGAGCAAAGGATGCAGAATAGCCCGTAGTTTCAGGCACATCTAATATTTCATTTTCTATATCAGCCCCAGGTTGATCAGGTTGGACAAGTAAAGTAATTGTACTATCGAGCATCTTGCCCCACACCTCCGCAGCTGAAATGTCCAATAGACTAGAAGACTCACATATTAATCTTGTAGATGCAACAGAAGTCAACTTAACTTCAATGGAACCTGAGATTAGCTTAAGATTTGGGATCCAGAACTTCTGCAGGATAGCTACAAAAATATTACCTTGAACAGCATTGATGGATTCCACGAGAACAACAGGGCCATGTTTGATCAAAACCAATGACATGAAAACCAGAAGTGAGTTAACAAACTTTACAGTAGGTCTGCTTTGTAACCTAGTGAACAGGGCAGTCCATATGTGACCAATATATTGTCCAATCATATCAAATCCAAGGTTCTCCACAACAGTGTTCAACACATAAAAACCCAACTCCTCAGTGCTGGGAGCAGAAACAAGTTTGTTAAATATACCAAGGACCTGACTCAATCTCCCATCACTGTTGAGTTCCTTGCTTGGCACTTTCTGAAGGTATGCCTGCAAGAGCCGGACAAGAGCCGGAGCATTTGCCGACCTCTTCCACGTTTCAGGCAGGAGGAGAACTTTGAAGAGCTCCATGTAATTAACCGAGAGTGGCGGCCTGCTCATCTCAACAAGCTGGGCAAAGATCTGGAACGCATATGGCCAAAACTCTGTTACATCATTTCTTAAAATACTTTCAAGGACTGGGAAAAGCGCTGTTTCAAAAACTGTGATCAGAGATGGATCCTTCTCACATGATCGTTTGATCAAAGCAGCTATTGCCTCAAACAAATAATGATTAAAGATAGGGTTTATTGGATTCTTGCACACCTCAGCCAGAACTGTAACAAGGCAACCTATGCAGTGCCTAGCAACATCGCCACCAGTATCAGCAACAGAAAGAACCCTCATGATACACTTCATGATATACTGATTCTCCTTTGAATCGGGTAACCCCAATGCATCAAAAAGATTTCTAATCAATGGTGCAAGGTGGGGATTGATATCTGAAGGGCCATACCTTGGCTGCAAAGTCAGCGCATTTGATACCGATGCGATCACTGGAGTTCTGTCTCTTATGAGCAAAAGCTTCTCAATACAATTTGCAGCATATGAATGAACAACATTAGAATTGGCCCTCAAAATACTTATAACATCTGGCAAAAGGGCAGTTGCTACATTCTTGGGAACCTGTTCACGAAATACGGAAAAAAATTTCAAGGCAGACGCCTGCAAAATTGGACATTCATTCCCACTTCTACCTTGGAATTCAGGAACAACAACAGAAGTGAAGAAACTCAGCACATCTATGAACTGAGTTCCCAGCCCTCCACCACCAGCTTTTGTAGCCAGTGAAATAACAAGATAAATTGCGGCATCCTTCTCCTTCCAGTTCTCTACAGGATTTGCACTATACATCGCCAGCATTTCCTGTATCTGTCCTGAAACAAATGCCATTACTTGCTCCTTATAGTTCATGGCAAGCCCTTTCAAGAGCTCGCACGCAATTCTTCTTCTGGTGTCTATATCACTTCCCTCAATATCTCTGCGTATATACTCAACGTAATTCATCTCAAAGAGTTCCTCATCATCATCCCTGAGCCTGATGTTTGGAAAAACAATGCTATGGCAAATCCGTTGCAGGGTTTCTGGGCTCCCGAAGAGAGAATGGTGGATACTGGTGCTGACAATGGTGAGGAACCGGATAGCCGTGATGGTAAGCTGATCGCGGGATGGTGAGGAAGCCGGCGTCAGTAGAAGATTCCAGACAGCGCCAGCAAAGTCTTTCAGGTAGTCCTTGAATTCCTCTTCATTTTTCTCCATATAGAGCTGGAGGTTCTCGCATATTGCAGAACGAAGGGAATCTACAGTTCCATCGTTCTCCACAGCGACCGGGTAGGCCTTGGTGAGGTAGTTCAAGAACTCTGTCATCCACTCCCGCATATGATCCTCGAAGAACTCTGGAAGTTCTATGGAGTTGAGGGAGTAGAAGATCTCACAACAGAGACGCTGAGACTCGAAGAGGGGGCGGAGGGCATCTGCTGATAGCGAACCAGACGCAGTGCCTCCAGAAATGATTTGGGAAGTCTTAAGGAAAATCTCCAGCAGAGGAGCAGCGAAACCGTCAAGGCAGTACTTGAGGTCGATGCGGAGAGCCGTCGTGTCGAAGGAGTGGCGAAACTTGGAGAAGATGGAGTTGGCCGCTCCGAGAAGGCCGTTGATCTTAGTATAATCTGTCTCAGAGCGCAGTGAAGAGACGAGCTCAGGCAGGAGGGATGGCCAGGATAGGGGAAAGTCGTGGGAGGAAATAATGGATAGAGATTCACTAAGCTGGTTACGGATGCGAAGAGCGGAGGAGAGCATCAGGGCGACGATGCGGTCCTTTATCACTGTCTTCTCGGCGTCGGGAATGGGAGAGGGAGATGAAGAAGGCCATCTGGCGCGGAGATGGTTCTTGAAGTGAACGGCTGCCGCGAGGCGGATCTGTTCGTCTGCAGCGGGCTCGGAAACGAGACGAAGAACGGCCAGAGCGAAGCCAGGCTGGTTGGCAGCGTCGTAGAGGGAAGACTCCGCAGCTCGGCGAGGCTCGGCAACTGGCGAGAGGGACAGGAGGAACCAGTCGGAAAGGGTTTTTAGGGTTTCAGCAGAGACTTCCATCCGCGGGAACAAAGTTTACGGAAAGCAGATGATGGAAATCGGAGCTGCTCGCAACAATAAAATGGCGGAAGGATGACACGAAGCGTAACCTCCGGCGAGAGAGAGAGAGATGCGGTAGAGCTCGCCGGCGATGGAGGGATTTTGAATGAGAGCGAGAGCGAAGGCAGGAGAAGAGGGCTTTCGTCGGTCGTAACTCGTAAATGAACCGAGCTGAGCCGCGTACGGTCTGTTTAGCCCTGCCAATGGATTAACCCAAGTTATTATTGATCGGATCTATTTATAAACAAATAAATTGAATAATCACAGTTGATCTATCTATTTAAAATTTATCTCATTTATATAATTTAATTTTAAATTCATATAATTAATATTATAACTAATATTTTTTAAAAAGCTTAGATCGAGAGCTCAAATATAATTAATCAATAAAAAATTCTTAAAAATTATATAAACAACTACATATATGCTCAGATTTATAAAAATATTATATCTTTTTTCTTATTTTATTTTTAATAAATTAATTAATATTTTAAATCTGGCTATGAAATATGCTTCAAACAATGATTTTTATTATAAATAGTTCAAATCCAAAAACCCGAGTTCTGACTGGAGAAAATCTGGATTGATCATGACTCAATCTAATATATATGAATTTAGACTGAGTCGGAGTAGACCCAAATTAAATCCGATCTATTAACCGGCTTAGGTCTGTTCAAGTTTATATTTGTTTACTAAGATCGAGCTCGAGCTCAAGTTTATTTCAAGTTTCGTTCACAAACATAAAATTATGTTTAGACTTAGTTAATATAATTTGCAAATAAACTAACTAATATGTTCATAAATAAACTCACTAATGTGTTCATGAATAAACTCATACAAATTTGAGTTCACAAAAAATAAGTTTTTATATATTGAAGATATTAATATGCTTATCAGCATACTCATCATTATAATTTATGAATTTTTCTTACTGATAAATAATAAAGTAATGTTACACATTTCAAATAAATAATCTCAAATTTTGACTCTACCTAGGATTTTTATATTGCAATAATATCATATAGACAAAAAGTTACTATTGAATAATATTTATTAAAATCTATAAAAGAGTATTATATCAAGTTTTAAAAATTGAGCATATTTACGAATATTATATGAACTGTTTAAGAATATTAACAAGCCAAATACTAGTTTGTTTAAACTCTTTCTTTTATGAATTGAAGTTTTAAAATTATGTTTAAGCTTGTTCGTTAATCTTGAAAACTCTAACAGAAACGATGTGATGTCCATATAATTGAATAAGAATCACCCGAATAAAGGGAACTCTTAGCAAGCTACTAAGTGGATCCCTTTTAAGATAAAATCGTAGAGATCCCTATTAAACTATGTAAGTAAATAAAGTAAAGATCTCTTTCAAAAACCAAGAATATTTCTTAAACTATATAAGTAAATAAAGTTATCTGAAATAGTAGAGATCACTTTTAAGATAAAATCGTGAGATTGACAATAAGAAATTTCATAATTAAGCGTACTTGAGATGGAGTAATACTGAGATAGGTAATCCGCCTGAGAAGTACTCATATTATGTAGTTTCCTAAGGCCAAAGCTAACACGCTAGCACAAAAAGCTACTCCCGACAATCTTTTAAGTTGAGGAGCACAGAAACAAATAATTAGGGGTGGCAAAATTGTTTGGCGGGTAGAGCTCGAGTCGAACCAAATCTGACTCGACCCGAATAGCCTCAACCTGAACCTGGCTCATGTATTAAATGGTCCAAAATCCATGCCTCGAACCCGCCCTGATTAATAAATGGGTCGACTTGATGAGTCGATCCAACCCATTTATAGAGTATTTTTTAATAAATGCCTAACCCGAATACGACCTGGTTAATAAATGGATCAAAATTCATGCCTCATTCCCGAAATTTGTGGATCGAGTTCACGGATCAGGTCATATATTACCATCCCTAGGAATAATCCCACATAAAAAAAATGAAGAAAGTTCTTGAGTTAAATAAGTAAATAATATAATTCTAAATAATAAGGATATATTTTAGGAAAAAATTGTGATGCTAATGATGAGAAACTCTGTAGTTAAGCGTGTTTGAGTTAGAGTAATACTGAGATTGTATTTCTCCTGAGAAATATTTAAGTTACGCAGTTCTTCTTCTACATTACGTAGTACAGACGAAAGATAAAAAAATCATCTCAAAACATAATTATTAAACACATGATAAAATATTTTAAATATTACGAAAAAAAATAATGTTTTATTTGTTGAAGGTAATTAAGTTACATGTTTAATCTTTTAATCATAACTTATAAATAAAAAAATACTTGTGTTAAATACATATAATTATATAAATAGATGTATCGAGGATCAAATATTTTTAACTTCAAATTTTAATAAAATATAATTAAATTTAATTTAAAACTTTAAAAACGCAATCAGTTAAATTGATTTTAATACGATTAAAATTAACCTTACTAAAAAATCCTTTTAAATCTAGCTTTCATTTTGCAGATGAAACTCAAGTGGCTTCTCTTTTTTTTTTTTTTTATAAAAGAACCCTCTCTTTTTCTTAAATTATTTCTATTTTAATTTAAATCAATTAACTTAAAATTATATAGATATATAGAATTTATATATGCATTCATATATTTATACAATATATAATAATTTAAATAATGTGTATAATAGTGAGATTGGAAAGTTTAGCCTAGTTTACATCAAAATTACGAGCAATTACTGGGTTTGTTCAGTCGAATCATTCGACTGAACAATAGGGAGATGCTACATCAAATGGGCGCAGTGACGTAGCGCTCGACTATTGGCTGGGTTCTTCGGAATTAAAAAGAAAAAATGACATTTCGATGTTGCGGAGATGATAATAAAATAAAATAAATAATTTAATAAAGTAGAAATTTAATAAAAAAAATATTCTCAGTCAACGAGAATATTTTTTAAGGAAGAACAAAATTAAAAAATCATGCAGTGTTAATATTTAGCCTCCTAGTCAATGATGTCATTAGGAAAACAACTTTCTTTTAGAAATCTTCAGTTGAATTATGATTTGAATTAAAGCATGCATGTAATGGGCTTGAGCCCATCAAGGCCCATCTTAATAATCCTTTTAACTCGGGGTAAGTTTACTGTTTTAGCCTTTTTATCTTATATGAGTTTATTCTTTACCCACGCGTAAGGGTGTTAATATGGATCGAAGATTGAAAATCGATTGAAAGTTAAATCAATTTTAAAATAAATCAAAATTAAGTAAATCTAAATGAGCCGACTAACGAGCCAAAAGTTCAGCTTAGTAATGATTTCGAGCCGGGTGGGTTCGGCTTGGTCCGGCTCGAGATCGTCTCGAATTAAAATACATATATTATATATATAATATATTAAATATAATATAATATATATATATATATATATTATAAACCGAGCTGGATCGAGCCAAGCCTACCTTGCTCGAGATTGGCTTGAAAAAAATTGAGATTTTATTTTTTCGAACAGACTCGAAAATAACTTGAAATCGGCTCGAAGTCGATTGAATCGACTCGAGTTGGCTCGAAGTCGAACCCAATCAACTTCGAGTCGATTTCAAGTCAATCGAAATGTGATCAATCCAATTTCGAGCTGGTATTGGCTCGCCTCAAAATCGGATCGATAATAGCCCTATCCACGCGACGGAGGCATCTGTTGATGCGCTTATATATTGGTGAATTACTACCACTACGTAGATATGACTACAAGATTATCAGGTTTGCGCGATTTCAAGGTTGGCTGTCGCCTGTTGGTTGAAGCTTTCCTCAAGGAAAACGTAAATTAGAGCTTCATGTGTAGATTTTCAGTGGTGTTTTCTCTTAGTTCATTTTTTTTAATACAAATGCATTTCGTAAGAATCTGAAGGTAATCATTTGAAGCACAATGAGTAATTTGATAATCTAATATTAAAGAAGAATAAGATTTGTTTTTGTTTCCTGTTTGAGATTAAGAGCAAGGTTAATTGATGTAAAGTTTTCTTATTTAATTTATTTTTTATATAATAATGTCTCCATTAACTTTTCTCGTAAATATAGAAGGATCTTTTCAAATTAAGTAAATTTATTATTTTTGTAGTTGCATTATTTTTTTTACTATTATTATTTATCTAACAACATTTATGCTCAGCGATTCGAATTTTTTGTTATGCATTATTTTGCGACAATCTTCCCAATGAATGCACCTCATTAGGGCTCAAACATTATTGAACATAATATATTCATCAAATATAAAGTAATAATTAATAATTGCAATGACCAATCAATTACTGATTACTTATATTTAAGGTCTATTTATTTGTTAGGTTTAATTTAATAAAATTTAAATTAAATTTAGATAAAAATATTTTTTATTAAAAATTATAAATAATATGAAATAAAATTGATTATTATAATTGAATATTTGAAGGATGTGACATAGAGTTAGTTATTATTTTAATAATATACGTAGAATGTGAAATAAAATTAATTTTTAATATTAAATTTTATGTATGATATGATAGAATTGTCTATAGTTAAACTAGATTAATTTTTAAGAGCCAAACAAATAGAGCCTATAATAATAAAATCAGAAAATTTGGATGTTCTTTATAATTAGGGGTAATTTCACTAAGGCCCCTGAGGTGTACTTGGCTTGTCATGCAGGTTTACAATTTTGAAAACATGCCAAACAAGTCCCAAAATTTACTATATAGGTCATTGTGGTCCTTAACATTTACAAAAAGTTTCCAATAAGGTCCAATTAAACAGTCCGTTAAATGAAAATTTTAATTAAAAAATTATAATTTTTTTAATGTAAAATTACAATTGTACCCCCTCACCCTCACACGTACGAACCTGCGCTCGAGCGCCGGCGACGTTGAGGAGCCTTGCGCGCCGGCGCCGGTGCGGACTTCCTGCGCACGCTCTGTGCTCAGGTGTTCGCGCGTCAGTGCCGGCGTCTGCGCGCAGAGCGCAGCCTTGAGCGCGGCCCCGCGCGCTAGCGCCATGCCAGCAAGCGCGCGGACGCCCAAGCGCGCCGGCGACCGACGCGGCGACCCTGCTCGCCAGCGACCCGCGCTCAAGGCTGCGCTCTGCGGCGACCTTCGCGCTGACGCCGATTCGCGTGCTTTCCTGCGTGCGCTACCGGCCGCCTGCTCACGCACGCGAGCTTGCAGGCGTTGCGGCCGCGCGCTGCCAGCCACCTGCGCGCTCACGCCTACGCGGTGGGCAACCGAAAATTTGAAAGGATATAAAGAGTATTTTTGTAATTTTAACTGTATTTAACGGATACTGTCACAGAAGGACCACAATGACCTATATAGTAAATTTTTAGGACCTGTTTGGCATGTTTTTAAAATTGTGAACCTGCGTGGCAAGCCGAGTATGCCTCAGAGGCCTTAGTGGAATTACCCCTTATAATTATTAATTAAGACCAGAAGCATAAGTTATTATACTTATGTTACTCTAAATTACTATTTATTTGATTTAAATTAGTTATATTAAAAAATAACAATAATAAGAATAAGCTAACTCAAAATCATTTTTATTCATAATAATTAGAGTAACATTAAATATTTTTTAATTATATTTCACACATAAATGTCGCTCTAGAATAGTAATTTAGTAATTTTTTATAATATTATTTGAATATTTGAAAAGGAATGTCAACATTATTCAGATGCAAATATATTTTTAAATTATTGTCTATTTTAGTTAATATTATTATATTAAAAAATAACAACAAAAATATAAATATATATACCATTATAGAGTGATAATTTTATTATTTTTTATGATATCATCTAAATAAATTATCAAACTAATTAATTAATTAATTTCGCTAAATAATGTGATATCATATCACAATAATATTGAATAAAATGCTCCATAAATAACATAACATCATATAACAATAATATTTGAACTAAAAGCTCCTTAATACACTTAAATGATTATCACACTAAATGTTTAATACACTAAAATGATTAATGATTAATGTACATCATGTGATACATCATATGATTTTTTTTGATAATATTTATATTTTTGTTGATTCTTAAAATTCTATTTTCTCTATTTTCTATATATATTATAGAAAATATAGATAAAAATAGAGAAATGTCTTAATATTAAATTTATATTGAAATTTGGTAGTGCTTATTATTTTTTGTTTGATTAGTTCAGATTTTAAAAAAGAAATTTTGAATTAGGTTAAAATGCTTAATGAATTTTTATTTATAGCATTATTTTAAACATTGTAAATTGTTTTCTTTTTATCACAGATACAGTTGCTCTTTTATTCTCAAATAATTTTCCTGGTAAACTAAATTTGAAACATAAGTAATTCTCATCATGGAAATTAAAAACATTATTAATGCTTATATTTAGCATAAAATTTAGATATTAAAAATATTTTTTTAATGACAAATGATATTCATTTTAATTTTGTAACTTTTATTTTTATCAGGTTTACTTATTTCAAAGGTATATTAGTTATAAAGGACAATGCTATGACTTCAATGATTAATAAAAAATCATGTGAGAATTTTGGGTCCACTCGAAATTTAATTTGAAAAATTGATTCATCACGATCCATAGATCTATCTGATTTTATTCAATTTTTGATCAGTTCGTTAATTTTAAATGCTATTTGGGTTGGGCTCGAGTGAGGGCCAACGCGATCTGTCGGTAAGAAATTTTTTTTGTTTAATAAAAAAAAATTTGTGTGATAATATCAAGTCCTTTTAGAAGTCAAATGTAATGTCGAGCTTATTCGACAATAGTTATAGATGAACAAGTGATGACTACATGATATTGCCCTTGACCTAACAGCAAAATAGTGATCTTGTGTAGAAGCACAGTATTTTGACACGTCTACAGATGTTACGAGGATGTCGCATTTAAATACTGTTGATTTATATTTATTGTTCTCAGTTGTCTTACAATAAAATTAGAACATGACTTAAGACATGATGACTTTGATTATTTATAATGTAATCTCTTTGATCATCATGCTTCTTTTGATCTTCCTTCAATGGCTTTTTATGTAAAGATTTTCACATAAAATTTTAGCATACTTTTCGCTTCATTACTTCTCAATTAGCTTTTCTTGATCCTCCTAATGCAATTTTTGATTGCCCTCTCCTTTCAGCAATTAGATCGAAAATAATTATGTTGATGATTTCCACTTATGATTAGGCAGATCTACAACACAGTGCTAGTACAAGTATTAGAGGTGAAAGACGACGGAGAGAAAGGGTTGTAGGAGGGAGGACAGATGGCAATGGGTGAGCTTGAGTTGAGTTTGATAAAACTCATACTCCCTAATCTGCTTTCTTTGCACTATTACTTATTTTTACCTTATACTCGCTTCAGTCCTACCCCGCCCCACCTCTCTTCATTTCTACAACTCATGCCTACTCCATTACGCCCCAATCCTCTCTGTCTAGTTTCGGTTCACCTTAAATTTATTATTAATAATTTATTTTAGACAAAAATAAAGAGATAATAAATAATTATTTTTTCTAATTTTAAGATTATATAATAATATTTAATCATTAGTTTGATTTAGTTATATCCAAACTTGACTTATTTTATAATAGAGCAGGACAGGTCATGACTCATAAGTATAATTATAGGACCCATATCTTCCCCATTAAAGGAGGATCAGGGCGAGTTAAATGAGTATAAATATAAATTACTACTCTTATATATATATATATATATATTAGTTAATGAAAGAATATTTCGATAAATGTACTCAAAATTAAAGAAGATACTTCATGAATGATGATCTAGTTGTAAATTCTTCATAAATGTACTCAAAATATAAAGGACAATTTAAATACAAAAAACTAAATATTTTACCATAAAAGATAGAATATTACATACAATAACACTAAAGTTTTAAAAAATTATAATTTCACATTATTTTTTGATGAAATCGCACTATATTCCAATTTTTAAGCACTAAAACTATAATTTATAATTCAAAACATTAATTCCTATACTCCAAATTCTAAATTCTAATTTTTAAACTTTAAATTTTAACGCTATACCGTAAATATTTTTTATTTCATAAATTAATTATATATAAAATCTCCTTTAAACTCGATCTAATAAGCTGAATGTAAATCATACATAATAAAATAAAATTCATAAAATGATATTAGTAATTTAATTTATAATTTTTTTTAAAAAAATAATAAGATTTGATGTGATATATATATTATTTCATTTTTGATTTTGAAATACGTAATTTTTATAATTAATATATATTTTATGTAATTTTTCCAATTATTTTAGCAGTAGATGTGTAATGTATTTGTATTGAAAATTTGAGATTATATATGAGTAACTAACCGTTGGCTAACGAAACAAAAAAAAAAAACTAACCGTTGGCTAACGGCCACGTGGGAAGCAGCACTCCATACGCCAATCTGAGGCCATGGCTGAATCAGACGAAGATGATTAAAAAAAAAATCTCCATTAAAAAATAAAAAAAAAAACTAAAATCTCCACCAGGAAGATCGCCGGCCGGAGGAGAATATCCACATAAAATCATATCCACGGCCCACCAGCGGCTGCCGATTTACGTTTTTCTGTACTCAAAATTCCTTCAATAATTATTTAAATTTTATTTTTCAAAATTCAATTCAATTTATATTCTCCTCCATATATATATATATATATAACTAAATATTAAAAATACATATTTATTTAGACAGTTCTAGTGGGTACCTCACGATATTTTAAATTTCACTAAAAAAAATATATTTTTTTTAAAAGTCATCAGGCAAAATGAAGATGAACGACAAAATTAGAGAGAATTTTACCTTGAAAAGCCACTACATTAGGTGGTGACGATTTTGAATGAACCAAATCCACTGTGATCAATGGATTTTAGAGCTGAGCTTCGAATGCAATTTAGTACCGAGCTACTGAACTTGTGATCAATCTAAAACAATGGACTATATGAATATTTGGAGGCCGAGTATATCCAACTGTTTCAGCTAGAATGCTGCTCTAGTACTCCCAAATACGTGTTTTGTGCAATTTGTGGAGGTGGGGTCCAAGTGACATTCATCGAAGCGGTTTCCAGCTAGATGAAGCTTAGACTTGATGTAGCAGAGGATGCTAGCGATGAAGCCAATGAAGAGTTCATGAAAGTTGATATTGTCTAAACAATGATCGAAAATGTTTTGATTGAAGCCAGGTCATTGATCAAGGTTAAGAAGCATGAATGATTTCCAATTCTCAATCGACTAAATTTTAATTGGAGATTGAGGCGGTTGATGACCGAGTTTGAACCATCGAAAGTCTATTTTCGATTTATTATCTTCCAGATTAATTTCATTGTTCGTTATTATAGCCAGTTGCATGTGTGCGACTTTGGCTTCCATATTGATTCGTGTCGTATAATTAAGTTAAAAAGATTAAGTTGTAAATTGTATACAAAACATATAACATTAGATATTTCTATAAAAATATGTAATACATATTAAATTAAGATTCATAGATCTCATTTGATCGTGTACATTTTAGAAATATTTTAATTTTTTTATTAAATAAAAAATATTTTATAGAGTAAATTATATTATTTTATAATTGAAAATAACGTTAAATTAATGTAAAATAAAAGTATTATTTTTTACATTATATGTGTCAAATAAAATTAATTTTAAAAAACATTTCATTCCACAATCTAATAAATTATTTTTAAAAATGTAATAAATTTTTATTTTGATTTCAGGTTGGGACCCGCACGAACTCTGATCGATCTCACGCCAGCTCCATGATCCGCCATTCTACGCCTCTCCCCTCCGCCACTCATCTTCCTCTTCCTCTTCTCCCCTCGGCTTAAATACCTCGCCGCCGCCTGCTTTCCGCCATCATCAATCCGCACAGATTAA
Source organism: Apostasia shenzhenica (assembly GCA_002786265.1). Taxonomy (NCBI): domain Eukaryota; kingdom Viridiplantae; phylum Streptophyta; class Magnoliopsida; order Asparagales; family Orchidaceae; genus Apostasia; species Apostasia shenzhenica. The sequence continues at coordinate 256,658 of KZ453531.1, forward strand.
CAATGGGTTGCTCGAGCTCTAAACGGGTCGAGGCAAAGGTGGCCGCCGACGTCTACCGCCAGCCGCCGGCCAGCATCGCTCTCTTCGACATCAGCAAGATCGACGAGCCCTGGCTTCTCGCCGCCCCCGCGGCAGCCGTCGCAGCCGATGAGAAGCCGAAGCCGGCGGCCGTGCCGTTTTCGTTGCTGGAAAAGCTCGAGTCGCTCGACCTCGCGCCCAAGTCCTGGTCCGAGGTCAGCAAGGCCTTGGAGGACCTCAAGCCCGCCCTCCTCCAAAACCCATCACCGGCGCCGCCGCCGCCGCCGCCGCCATACCAACTCCCCGCTCAGACTCATACCCCCGCGGGAAAAGCGCCTCCGCCTCCCTCTTCACCTCCACTGCCGCCGCCGCCGGAGCTCGCCGGCTTCCGGGCCGTGAAGGAGAACAGCTTCGTTATCCGCGACCGGCAAGTAAGGACTTTAATTACTTAATTTCGCTCGAGATTGAAGGATAAATGGAATTTAATTGGGTTTATAGCGTAAAACTAATAATTTATTTTTATGATTTAAAATTTTAATTAATTCATTTTTGAGTTGACATTTTTTTTTGAGTTGACATTTTTTTTGAGTTGACATATTGTCTGATTCACTTAAAAATTAAAAACTATAATTATAGAGTCAAATATATATATATATAATTATCTATATTAATAATAAATATTAATCTTACATATAATAATTATTTTAATTTTAAAGCAACAATTTAAGTATATGGTTACCTAGCCTGATAGGCAAATCAATTTTCCTTTATTTTTACCGGCAATTACATGCATGTTCCTGTGAAAAATTATATTTACATATTAACTATTATTTAAAATTTATTTAGAATGTATTTGATTTAATATTATCTTAATATATTATGTTATGTTATTTAAAAATAATAATTATCTAAAAAAATTATGAAATTGTAATTCAAAAAATAACATCTAGATGTTAGACTATTTAGATAACATGTTATAATATCAAAATAATATTAAACTAAATGCTCCTTGCTTACGTGTTCACTATAATATTTTTAATATTATAATAATAATAATCTAATTTATATTATATGATCAAATAATATTTAACTAAATTTAAATACTTATGGTGGCAGCTGAGGAGGATAACAACAGCAGCCATTAGTTCACCAACAACAATGGCCGATCAATAATGGTGGCTGGTGGTGGCCTGATAACAGCAGTATTTAATAGAGTGCTGCTGGACGGTGTTTAGTTCATGATAAAATATCAATGGAATATTTCATATATATTTTATTTATTTGTAATGCGTGTTAACATAAGTATAATATATATATATATATATATATTTGTATATAATATTTAAAGTTATGTAAAAAATAATTACAGGATGATAATAAATTTAAAAGATAATTAATATATAATACAATTATATATATAATTTTGTTTTCCCCTAATTGTTAAGATAAATATGTGATATTTAAAAGATTTAAGTGAATAAATACAAAGAATTTAGGCTCTGTTTGACGCGAGAACTAAAATAGTACTAATTTAAAAAACATCAATAATAATAATAAATACATTTTTTTAATTATTCTATACAAATTTTAATATAAAAAATAGTATTTTACTTTACATACTCAATAATTTTTAATATAAATATAAACTTTATTTCACATTTTAGTTCAAAATACTCGATTCGAATATTTTAGTCTAGAATGTGAAATAAAATTGATATTTTTATTTTAAATTATTGAGTATGTAAAGTAAAATAATATTTTTTTATATTAAAATTTGTGTAAAATGATATAAAAAAATTATTTATTATTATTGTTGTTGTTTTTTAAATTAGCACCAATTTGGTCTTATTTTAGTACTGTTTTGGTCCTTGCGCCAAACAGAGCATTAATGTAATCAATTGACAGTAAAAATCAAATTGACGCAGTATACGACGCTAGACGCTAGGTGATTTTTATTGGGATATAGATATGTCTTTTCCTAATAAGTTTTACAATATTCTTAAAGTGAATGTTAAGTCACACTTATATTTCTGTAATTTTTTTATTGTAATTTTATGACATTGTTATTTAAAAAAAAAAAAAAATTAAATTGGCTTAAATTTAAATTTAATTTGAATTGAGAGTTAATGAGCTAGATTTAATTTAAATTAAGATTAAATTGAAGATTTTTAATCAATAGTCTAAAAGGTCATCTCATTAACGGTGCTAATAAATTAATTATTTTGGCGACAGGAGCGGGAACAGAGCAAGAAGAACGAGGGGCGGCGGTGGAAGCGGCCGGACCCATTCGAGGGATACCCGGAGCGACGGCCGCCGGGGAACTCCTGCGGCGTGGTTCTGTACACAACAACGCTGCGTGGGGTGCGGCGGACGTTCGAGGACTGCGAGCGGCTGCGGCAGGTGGTGGAAGCGGCGGCGGAGGAGGCAGGGGTGTTGGTGGACGAGAGGGACGTGTCGCTGCACGGGGAGTACCTGAAGGAGATGCGGGAGATGGCCGGTGAGGGATCGACGCCGCCGAGGTTGTTCGTCGCAGGGAGGTACTTGGGAGGGGCGGAGGAGGTGGCGGGGCTGGCGGAGACTGGGAAGCTGGGGGAGATGATGAGGTCGGTGGCGAGGAGGGTTGGGGGGGACAGGGGGAAGGGGGGGAGGAGGGAGTGCGAGGGCTGCGGGGGGATGAGGTTCGTGCCGTGCTTGGAGTGCGGCGGGAGCTGCAAGGTGTTGGTGGTGGAGGAGGAGGAGGAAGAAGAAGAAGGGAGGGTGGAGAGGTGCGGCGCGTGCAACGAGAATGGGCTGGTTCTGTGCCCCATGTGCCATTGATAACGTGAAGCAAAATATTTACGATGAGATCTATTCATACGCATCTCCCTTCTTTAAAGATCATTTACTATTTCTTTTGTATCTCTCCTTTGAATCAAACTTTTTTTTTTGTCATAAACTTCAGTTTCTATTTATATTAATGATATAATTTGTCGCCCTGTTTGCCTAGAAGTTTAAAATTAACCTGGTTTAATTTTAACCAGGCATATCACATCACAAATAAAATTTAATATTAAAAATTATATTTATTTCACATCCTACACATATTACTAAAATAATAACTAACTTATATCACATCCCTCACATATTCCAACATAATAACTAACTTTATATCACATCCCTCACATATCCCAATATAATAACTATCTTTATTTCACATCATTCACAACTTTCAATAAAAAAATATCTCTATCCAAATTTAATTTTAACCTTCTTAAATTTAACCTTACAAACAAACACACCGCAAGAGTTTCGAATTTAATATCAATATTTTAGCAATAAATCTAAGCGTAGTATTAGATATTTCAATCAAAAAGACTTATAAGTATAAATTTTGTTAAATTTGTATGTTCGTGTGTGTTTGCTGTCCATTTGTATCAGCTTTTAGATAGTAATGAAGTTGGTTGAGTTTTTAACGATTCAATTGTTCAAATTCTCGACTCTAGTTAAAAATATGGACCTTGAGGAGCTCTTAGGCATTATTTGGCATTCCAGACTTTTGTTTTGCATTCAATATTTGAACTTGGTATGGAGTCTTGAATTTCTTGCTTTTGATCTGTAAGTAATTTAGATCTATATTTTGAATTTATAGTTATGTGAAATTTCATGTTTGCATAATTTTTTTTGATCTTAGATCTTCATTGAAATAAAGTCAAAGTATTTTAAATGCATAGCTTAAGAAAGTTATTGTTTTAAACATTTTTGCTAAAACTTATATATATTTTTTGTAATCTTACCTATTAACTCCTAAAAGGCTGAAGAAGCCAAGAAATGAAGAAAACTAAAAGGCAGTTCTGTTAAAGGTTGAGAAAGAGCAATGATTTTACGTACCATACAAGATGTTTAAAGAATAGTTTTCTATATGGATAATTATGACTTTTAGATTTTATTTCTTTGAAAATCCAAGATCATTTATGACCCACAACTAAATATCTCAGTTTGAACGAAAAAATAGAAAAACTTACTTTAGGTAATATTAAAGATGTAATAGAAATTAAAAACAAATACATATATAAAAGAAATAAGCAGAACTAACTTAGCAAATAATTTCAAAATATTAATAAGAAGGGTGAAATATATGAACTATTAAATATTTAAGGCAATAACTTATGTGAATTAAAAGATAACACAAAAAATATATTTAACATGATAAGAAAACCCAAAAATTTTAAACATATCAGAGACGATAACAAATATAATAAAAAATATTTTTATTAGATGAATATTCCTATAAATAAAAAACTAACTAACCCTGAAAAAATAGATTATATAAATGTTATAAATGAAATAAATATTATTAAAAATATAAATTTTTTTAAAGAATTATATAATCATTTTTTATTAATAAATAAATTTTAGTAGAAAAAATTAAAGAATATATAGAGGAACTTATATCTGAAAGATTAATAGTTATTCAAGAATTATATCAAAATAAAAAAAAATTAAACTATATAATTATAAATCTGAATATAAAATATATTCTAAAATAGATAGTAGTAAAGAAGAGAGTGACCAAAATATTAATAATAGTTCTAAAATAATCGGTGAAATATATATGGAAGCAAGAGAATGTAGCACTAATAGAAAAAATATAACGATAGAAATGAAAAGCATTATGAAAAAAGAATATGTTAATGAAAATTTTCAACTCATAGAAGAAGATTCGTATGCAATGTATATAAAAATAAAAGAATTATATATTTTAAAGTAAAATTTCTAAAAATAAATTTATATATACTTAATATAGATAAAATTTCTATTCTAGAAAGAAATATTACATCTCTCAATGAATACAATCAGTGAGAGAATTAAAAAATATATATTTTTCTATAACTACTTAATAATTATTAAAAATGATAATCTCTGCGTATGAAGAATTAGCTTTTATAGTATTGAAATTCTTAAAAAATTTCCTAAATTCAGAAGAATAATTGAAATAACGAGTAAAGATAATACAATAATTTTATTAGGTAATTTTTTATTAAAATTTTTTACTGGTGGATTCCTAAATAATATAGAAAGTATTGATAGGATAGAAAATTTAAAAAATAAGTACCTAGATTTATTAAAAAAATTATTCTCAAATAATTCATTAACACATTTCAATAGGAGTTTGAGATTTTGCGAATTGAAATCCCAAGACGATAAAAAATGATAAAAATAAAACCTTTAGTATAATCAATACAAGATACAGAAGAATTTAGAAAAAATAAATTTTAGAGCTAAAACAATTAAGACTGTTATATTCACTACATAATTCTTTGAAAGAATTCTAAAATTTAAAATTATATCATTTTTTATTGAACTTTATGAATATTTAGTTTATCTGACTTTTCAAATATGAAAATATCCAGATAGAGAATAAGAAGAAAGCCTTCTACAAGAGAAATTTTTAGATATTTTTGGGATTATGATCAAAGAAAAAATTCTTACATCTCACACTTTCATAGTACGATTTTCTATTAGATAAATTTATTTTTCAGCTCTATAAGAAGATAAATAAATAAAAAATTTTCGTCAGATTTAAACTTAAAAACTATGAACTTGTTTGTTTGATCAGGTTAAAATTAATTTAGTTTAATTTTAAACAAACATAGCACATCACATACAAAATTTAATATTAAAAATTAACTATATTTTACATCCTACACACATATTAAAATAATAACCAATTTATATTATATCTTTCATATATCTCAATATAATGATTAAGTTTATTTTATATGATTTATTATTTTTAATAAAAAAATATTTGTATTCAAATTTAATTTTAACCGATTAAACATCACAAACAAAGCTTTTGTATGGGGTTTTACATACAGGACATGAAATTTACACAAAATTACGCATTTCACTATCAATTTGTAAATATTACCACTATCACACCATATTCATTTAAATTTTACTCATTTCACATATTTCACATATTTCACATATTTCATATACTTTATAATATTATATATAAATTAAAATGCATAAATTTATTAATATTTAAATTCTAATATATATTTTTATTTTTTACTGTAAACACATCAATTTTCTTACTTCAATTAAAAATTATAGTTATGTGGATTTAAATTCGGCATCCTAATTGGAAATTTTAAATAGGATAAATAAATTAAAATACATAAATTCATAAATATTTAAATTATTATTTATATAAATTAATCTATTTATAGTATTTAATTAATATATTAATAATATAGTTAAAATCAAGGCCAATTTAGAAATATGAAGTTCACCATCAAAGAATATGGTGTGAAATATGTGAAATACTTAAAATTTAAATAAATATGGTGTGATAGTGGAAATATTCGCCAATTGATGGTGAAATGCGTAATTTCGTGTAAATTTCATGTCTTGTATGTAAAAACCCCAATTTAATTTTAACCGATTAATCATCACAAACAAAGCCTTATGGGCCCATTTGGCAAGCCGTTTCAATCGGCTTCATTTGATTAGAAGTAGTTTGGGCGGCCATGCTACGAAACTTAAATCAATTTCTAAAGCATGAAACGACTTCAAGGCCATGAAACTAAAAATATCGAAAATGTAGTTTTAGACTCGCAATTGCTTCTTCTTCTTCTTCTTCTTTTCCCCATCGTCTTCTATTTTCGCTTTTTTTTGTTCCAGCTTTTCCTTGCTGCACATCACACCTCCGTCTTGAATCTTTCCATCTCCTTCTTGTGTGATCGCCAGCGAATCTCGTTCTTGCCGTGAGCGAGTTTTTTCTTGCTCCCGCTGTTCCCTGCTCTCCTTGTCTTTCACTTAATTTGTGCTTCTTCTCGGTCTGCCGAGCTGCTGAACAGTGACAGATTGCACCAGATAATTTCTATTTTTTTCATGTTCCTTTTTTCTTTCTTAACCTTACGATCAACGTCTTTTGGAATGCGGCCATTGTCTTTTGCCATTTTAACATGGCAAAAGACTAAACACTAAACCCTAAACCCTAAACCCTAAACCCTTTAATCGAATACTGCTTCTACAGAGTATACTCGTGTTCTTTGGAATTATAATTTTAGGCCAAAAACAGGACCAAACTAGTATTAGTTTAAATAATAATAATAATAATAAATAAATTATTTAAATTATTCTACATAAATTTTAATATAAAAAATAATTTTTTTACTTCACATACTCAATAATTTTTAATAAAAATATAAACTTTATTTCACATCTTAGATCAAAATACTCGATTTGAATATTTTGGTCTAGAATGTGAAATAAAGTTGATATTTTTATTTTAAATTATTGAGTATATAAAATAAAATAATATTTTTTATATTTGAATTTGTGTAGAATGATTTAAAAATTTTATTTATTATTATTATTGTTGTTTTTTTAAATTAGTACCATTTTGGTCCTGTTTTGATTCTGTTTTGGTCCTCACGCCAAACAGGGATAATGAAAATTATTCCTGCATGTAATCATGATCAATTCGAGCAACGCTTGCAAGTTGAAACAGTGCTTGATATTTCATCAATTATGACACTTAATTGTTTCTTTGTTTGCTTATTATGAAATTATAATTTATTCTTTGTTCTATAGTTTACATCTTTATTCTTCTTCTATGCCATATAAAATATAATTTTTATGTTGAATTTTGCACCTCATCTCTTTCATTTATCATAATCTTTTTTATTGATGACATTTTAGCTAATTTGGATAATGCATTTATATTAAGTTTGATATTTGCTTCTACATCATTTTTATATGTGCTCATGTATCGCTTCATCTAATATTGATAATGCATTTATTACTATTTATTTAGAGATATTTCTGAAAAAATTAAAAAGTTACAGCCAAAGAGATTTATAAATATCAGTATTAACCAACTCTCACATACTTTATATCATTATATTTGAATTAAACAGGAAGAATTATGCAACTATTTGTTAATATATCGAAAAATTTATATTGAATGCAAGCATTCGGAAATTGATTTATTACAAATAAAGTTATTTTATTTAAGTACTTTCTTTTATATAATTTTTCGATGATTTGTGAACGTATTTCTATATAGTACTAGCATTTACTTATGATTTATTACATATTAAGGAATTTTAGCTCAATACTTGCAATTACGCAATATATAATTATTATATTGATATATTTGATGGATATCCAGTTATTTTAATAAAATACCCACAATTATATATCTAGTTGATGGTATATCGATCTATTTTAATTTAATAAATATTTTCAGAGACTAATTTGTTATATATCAATATATTTAAATTGAACAGTAGCAATTACATAAGTATTCGTTACTCTACCAATAAATTTAATCAAAATACATGTAGGTAATGTCGGTTTCATTGCATACCAAGTTAATTATTTTAGCTAATTACTGGTAATTATGTATCCATTCGAAGATTTTCAACTTATTTGAACAAATAGTAGCATTTAAATGTCGATTCACTGCATATCAAAGTATTTCAATTTAGCTGTCGTAATTACACAACTTATATTAGTTCAATTGATATATTGAAATTGAATACATACATATGAGACCGATTTTATTACATCAAATAATTTTATCTCAATACTAGCAATTATCTAACTATTTGATCAATTTATTTCAAGTTAGAAGATACTTAGAGACTAATTTATTACATATTAATGTACTTGAATTGAACAGTTGTAATTATACAGTTATTCATTATCATATCAATGAATTATACTAAGTACATATTTTTAGAGACCGATTCGATGCATGTCAAGTTACTTTAACAAAATACTAATAATTATATAACTATTCGATAATTTATTAATACATTTGAATATAATACTAGTATTAAGCATCTATCATATATCAAGGTACTGTAATTCAGTAGTCGTAGTTACATAATCTATATTTATAATATTGAATTATTTAAGTTAAATACACATATTTAGAGACCCATTGGACGCATATCAAAACATGTTGACCAAATATCAGTAATTATTGAATTATTTGATAGTATATCAATGTAATTTAAAATAATAGATGCTCTTAGAGACAAATTTATTACATATCATTATATATAACAGAGGCGTGGTAATTATATAATTATACATTACTATATCAATGAATTTAAATTGAATACACACATTTAGGGAACGTTTTGTTATATATCAAGTTATTTAAACTAAATTCTCACAATTATACGACAATTCGATGGTTTTTTATTGTATTTGAATAGAATACTAGCTTTTAAAAATTATTCTATTATATATTAAGATCCAACCTACTACTCACAGTTGCATAACTTATATTTGTCATTTAATTGTACTTTTACTAAATACACAAATTTAATGATTGATTCGATGCATATCGGGTTATTTTATCTTAAGATTAGCATTTATACTCAAAGTTGATAGTTTATGAATGTATCTTGACATAATAGACGCTTTTAGAGATAAAACTACTTTACATCATTGTATTTGAACTGAACAGAAATAATTATACTACTATTCGTTGCTACATCAAGGCATTTAAGTTCAATGCCTGCGTTAGAGACTGATTTATGACAAATCAAGTTATTATATTTAAATACTAGCAATTATATAACTTTTTATTGGTTTGTGAACATATTTGAATAGAATACAAGTATTTAGATTGCAATTAATAGTAAATCGAGGTATTTTAGCAAAGTACTCGTAATTATATAATTTATTATTGTTATATCAATGTACTTTATTTGAATACATATGCTTAGTGATCTATTTAATATATATTAAGTTATTTTAACTAAATACTGACAATTATTCAACTAGTTGATAACATATCGATCACTTTAAACTTATTTGACACTTTAGAGACTGATTTACTACATATCAATGTACTTAAACTGGATAGGGACAATTATATAAGTATTCGTAGCTCTATCATTGAATTTAATCAAAATACATGCGTTTAGAATTCAATTTACTGCATATTAAGTTATTTTAATTAAATACTAACAATTCTAGGATCACTCAATGACTTTTGAATTTATTAGAATAGATTACAAGCTTTTAGACAATGATTCACTATATATAAATTATTTCAACTTAATTGTCGTATTAACAAAATTTATATTAGTTAAATCGATGTATTTAAATAAAAACCAAAAGTATAGGGACTGATTCAATTTATATCGACCTATTTTACTTTAATAGCATTTATGTAACGATTTGATAGTACATAGTTGTATTACAAGTTAGTATATATTTTTAGAGACTAATTTGTAGCATGTCAACATATTTCAACATAGCAATAACAATTGTATGATTATTTATTGCTGTATTATTGAATTTAAAGAAAAATCACCAATTTAGAGTTCGATTTGATGCATGTGAAGTTGGTTTTACCGAATACTAGTAATTATATAGTAATTCGATGATTTTTTAGTGAATTTTATAATTATACGATCAAAGGCTTGAACTCCACTTGATTCAACGTAATGCAATATATAGCTGCAAAAATATCACTATTTAACTCAAATTCAATAATATGTCATAAATTTGTCTCTAAAATTGCTTATTCTCTTAAAATAGATCAATATATACAGACAAACAAATGTGTAATTATAGGTATTACATTCAAACTCAATCAAATTTTCCTCATAGATCGCCAAATATCAATTATCAATTGAAATACATCAATATAGCAAATATTAGTTGTGTAATCAGAGTATAAGGTAAAAATACCTTCGTATAGACAAGATCAAAGTAAAATTGCATATATTCTCTTCAAATTCAATAAAAACTAATTGAATACTCACACAATTGCTTGTATTCAGTTAATATAACTTATTATACAACTAATCATACTCTAAATACTTGTACTCCATTTGAATTCAACATTATGCAATGAACAACTGCAAAAATATCATTATTCAACTCAAATTCATTGATATGTCAAAAATCCATCCCTAAAAGAGTCTATTCTCTTAAAATTAATCGATATACTGATGAAAAGATGTGCAATTATAGGAATTATATTAAAACGCAATCAAATATCCCAAATAGATCACCAAATATCGGTTTTTGATTAAAGCACAATAGTATAGCAAACATTGGCGGTGTAATTAGAGTTTTATGTTAAACTACGTTCATACACACAAGATCAAAGTCAAATTGCATATATTCTCTTAAATACAATAAAAACTAATTGAATATTTTCACAATTGCTTTTATTCACTTAAAATAAATTAATATGCAATTAATCTTACTCTAAACGCTTGTACTACACTTGAATTCAACGTAATGCAATGAATAGCTGCAAGAACATTACTATTCAACTCAAATTCATTGAAATGTCAAAACTCAGTCTCTAAAAGAGCCTATTCTCTTAAAATTAATCGATATATTGATGAAAAGATGTGTAATTGTAGGTATTACATTAAAACACAGTCTAATGTCCCGGGAGGATTTTTTTTACGGATACCTAGTAATGTAATATAGTAAGTTCGATGATTTTTTAGTGAATTTTATATTATACGATCAAGGCTGTGAACTCCACTTGATTCAACGTAATGGCAATATAATAGTCTGCAAAATATCACTGATTTTAAGCCTCAAATATTCAATAATATGTTCAATAATTTGTCTCATAAAATTGTGCTTATTCTCTTAAAAATAAGATCATATATATACAAGACAGCAATGTGATAATTATAGATAAGATGTATTACATTCAAACTAAATCAAATTTTCCCTCATAGGATCGCCAATATCAAAATTATCAATTGAATACATCAATATAGGCAAATATTAGTTGTGTAATCAGAGTATAGGAAAGAATACTTTCCATCAAGACAAGATCAAAGGTAAAAAAATTGCATATAATTCATCTTCAAATTCATAAAAACAAATTTG
>KZ453531.1:281000-352111 GCA_002786265.1 Apostasia shenzhenica
AATTCAACGTATATACATATGGATTAGTCGCTAGAACATTTACTATCAAACTCAAATTCATTGAAATGGTCAAACTCAGTCTTAAAGAGGAATATTTCTCTTTAAAAGTTAATCCATTATATTTATGAAAGATATGTAATTGTAGTGTATTACATTAAAACACATATCTATGTCCCGAAGTAGGAGTGCAGCGCAAATAGTGCGATTGTTATCATTAGAAGTAGCAGACAACATATAGCAAACATTGGCGGTGTGTGTGAGATTGAGTGTTTTATGTGCAAAAAGTACGTGTCGTTACTGGACAAGATCAAAGTAAAATGTGCAATATATTCTCTTCACCATACAATAAAAAGCGAACTTGCGAAATACTTCCACAAGTGCTTATTCTTAGATAAATGTGAGTGGCGAAGATGATAGAAGTTGATACTCAAAAACTAAATGGCTGTGTACGTCCACTTGCAAGGTTCAGAGTAATACAATTAGTAGATTTAAAAAGATCACTATTTACTCAAAGTCAGTGATATTCATAACTCTGTCGTCTCAAAATTGTCTATTCTCTTAAAATTATAAATCTATACTGATTAAAGGATGTGTATATTGTAAGTATTTACAATTAAACGCAATCAATTGTCTCGTAAGAGATCGCCAAATATCAAGTTTTTGGATTGAAACTATAATTAAGTATAGCATATTTTAGTGGTGTATATCTGCGCATTATATAAAAACAACTTGTGCGAGTTAGAGCGGAACTCATCACAGTCAAATTATATAATATTCATTTTCAAATTACAATAAAACTAATGAATACTTACCACAATTTCGTTGTATACAGTTAAATAACGTTATTTATGCAATGGAATCAGGTATCAGTGTTGAAATGCTCTTAACTAGAACACTTTAGAATTCAATGTAATGCAATTGAAGTAGCTGCATTAAACATATACCTATTCAACTCAATTCGATTGTATGTCAAAAATCGAGTTTTAAAGAGCCGTTTGTGGGGCTGGTGAGTGTGAATAGAATAGTATTGATTGAAAAAAAGATGTGTAATTGTAGGTATTACATGTAACACAATCTAATTCCCTATAGATCCCCGAGAATATCAGTTTTGAAGTGTGAAGATATATATATAGAATATTGGCGGTGCTGTAATTAGATGTTTTATTGAGAGATAGGCGCTCACTATAGTTAATATCAAGTCCTCAATGACTGGGTTACTCTCTTCATAAATAACAAAAAAACTGCTCTTCAAATACAGTGAGAGAGAGGACGAATTTGAATACTGGCAATATATTATAGGTATTTGTATAAGAAATAACCTGAATGTCCCGAAAGATCACCAAATATCAGTTTGTGATTAAAATGACAACCAGATTAGCAATACAGTTGAACGGTGCGATGTCAATGTGTAATTAGTGTTTTATGTCAAAATACCTTCGTAATGATAAGATTAAAGTCAAATTACATATATTCTCTTTAAATACAATAAAAACTAATTGAATAGTTACACAATTACTTGTATTCAGTTAAAATAAATAAATATGCAATGAATCGTACTCTAAATGCTTGTACTACGCTTGAATTCAACGTAATGCAATGAATAGCTGTAACAACATCACTATTCAACTCAAATTCATTGATATGTCATGAATCAGTCTCTAAAATAGCCTATTCTCTTAAACTTGATCGATATACTGATAAAAAGATATATATTTGTTGGTATTACATCTTAACTCAATCAAATGTCCTTGATAGATCGCCAGATATCAGTTTTCGATTAAAATATACCATTATAGGAAATATTAGTTGTGTAATCAGAGTATTATGTCAAAGTACCATCGTATTGACAAGATCAAAGTGAAATTGCATATATTCTCCTCAAATACAATAAAAACTAATAGAATACACTCACAATTACTCATATTCAGTTAAACTAACTTATTATGCAATGAATCGTACTCTACAATGAATAGCTGCAAAAATTCAACTCAAATTTATTAATATATCATAAATTAGTCCCTAAAAGAGCCTATTCTCTTAAAAGTGATCGATATATTGATAAAAAGATTTGTAATTGTAGGTATTACATTAAAACGCATTTAAATGTCTCTAATAGATCGCCAAATATCAATTTTCGATTGAAATACATCACTATAGCAAATATTAGGTGTTTTATCAGAGTATTATGTTAACAAACTTTCATATAGACAAGATCTTTTAATGTAAATTATATATATTCTCTCCAAATACAATAAACAATAGTTGAATACTCACACAATAAATCGTACTCTAAATGCTTGTACTCCACTTGAATTCAACGTAATGCAATGAATAGCTGCAAAAATATCACTATTCAACTCAAATTCATTTATATGTAAAAAAACAGACTCTAAAAGAGCCTATTCTCTTAAAATTAATCGATATACTGATGAAAAGATGTGTAATTGTAGGTATTATATTAAAACACAATAAAATGTCCTTAATAGATCACTAAAAATCGATTTTTGATTAAAATACAATAATATAGCAAACTTTGGCAGTGTAATTACAGTTTTAAGTTAAAATACCTTCATACAAATAAGGTCAATGTCAAATCGCATATATTCTGTTTAAATATAATAAAAGCTAATTGAATAATTTCACAATTGCTTGTACTCAGTTAAAATAAATTAATATGAAATGAATCGTACCCTAAATGCTTGTACTACACTTGAATTCAACGTAATGCATTGAATAGCAGCAAGAACATCAATATTTAACTCAAATTCATTGATATGTCAAAAATCAGTCTCTAAAAGAGCCTATTCTCTTAAAATTAATCGATATACTGATGAAAAAATGTGTAATTATAGGTATACATTAAAACACAATCAAATGTCCCTAATAGATCACCAAATATCGGTTTTTAATTAAAATACAATAATATAGCAAACGTTGGCGGTGTAATTAGAGTTTTATGTTAAAATACCTTCATATATACAAGATCAAAGTCAAATTGCATATATACTCTTCAAATATAATAAAAACTAATTGAATACTTACACAATTGCTTGTATTCAGTTAAAATAAATTAATATGCAATAAATCGTACTCTAAATGCTTGTATTACACTTGAATTCAACGTAATGCAGTGAATAGCTACAAGAACAACACTCAACTCAAATTAATTGATATATCATAAATCTGTCTCTAAAATAGCCCATTCCTTTAAACTTGATCGATATATTAATAAAAAGATATATAATTTTAGGTATTACATTAAAACTCAATCAAATATCCCAAATAGATTGCATGATATCAGTTTTCGATTGAAATATATCATTATAGGAAACATTAGTTGTGTAATCAGAGTATTACGTTAAAATACCATCGTATAGATAAGATCAAAGTGAAATTGCATCTTCTCTTCAAATACAATAAAAACTAATTGAATACTCACACAATTGCTTGTATTCAGTTAAAATAACTTATTATGTAATGAATCGTACTCTACTTGAATTCGACATGATGCAATGAATAGCTGCAAAAATATCTCTATTCAACTCAAATTCACTGATATATCATAAATCAATTCCTAAAAGAGTCTATTCTCTTAAAAATGATCGATATACTGATAAAAAGATGTGTAACTGTAGGTATTACAATAAAACGCAATCAAGTCTCCCTAAAAGATCGTCAAATATCAATTTTTGATTGAAATACAATAATATAATAAATATTAGGTGTGTAATCAGAGCATTATGTTAACAAACTTTCGCAATCGCAATTATGCTACTTATATTACTAATATCATTATAATTTGACTAAATTCACATATTTAATGATCAATTTGAAGCGTATCAAGGTTGTTCAACTTACTATTAGTAATTATTATTATATTCAAAAATATATCAATGTATTCGAACTTTATGGATACTTTATGGATAACTTACTATTAGTAATCTACTTCATATCGTTGTATTTAAACAGAATATGAAGAATAATACAACTATTCATTGATACATTCAAGAATTTATATTGAGTGCAGGCATTTGGAAATTGACTCACTACAAATAAAGTTATTTTTATCCAAGTACCTGCAGTTATATGATTTTTCGATGATTTCTGAATGTATTTATGTATAATACTAGCATTTGTTTATGATTTATTGCATATCATAGAAATTTAGCTTAGTACTTGCAATTACGCAACATATAATTATTATACCGATGTGTTTTATCAAATTCCCATACTTAGTGATTTATTTAATGTATATCGAGTTATTTTAACAAAATACCTACAGTTATATAACTAATTGATGGTAGATTGATCTATTATAACTTAATAATAATATACTTTCAGAGGCTAATTTGTTACATATAAATGCATTTAAATTGAATAGTAGCAACGAATTTTATCTGAATACAGGTAAAAGCCGTTTCAATGCATAACTGGTTATTTTAGCTAATTATTGGTAATTATACTTCTATTCGATGATTTTCAACTTATTTGAACCAAATACTAGCATTTTTTGTCGATTAACTACATATAAAGGTATTTCAATTTTGCTGTTGTAATTACACAATTTATAATAGTTAAATCGATATATTGAAATTGATTACATACGTATAGAGACTGATTCAATTACATCAAGCGATTTTATCTTAGTAATAGCAATTATGCAACTATTTAATAGTATGTCGATGCATTGCAAGTTAGTGTACGCTTTAAGACTTATTTGCTGCATATCAACATATTTCAACTTAGCAAAAAATAAAAATAAAAATATATTTCAACTTCGCAATGAAAATATACTAATATTTATTGTCATATCAATGTATTTAAAGTAAACTCACTAATTTAGAGACTGATTTAAACTTAACGTTGACTTTACTAATGTAAACTCACTAATTCGATGATTTTTCAGCGTATTTTAAAAATATACAAGCATTAAGGCATTGAAGTATTGAATATGAAGGTAATACATGTTAGTACTCTCAATTACACAATTTATATTTGTTATAGCAATTAATTTAAACTAAATATATAAATTTAGGAGCTGGTTCAACACATATCAAGATACTTTAATGAAATATTAACATTTATGCAACTATTAGGTAGTACATCAATGTATCTTAACTTGATTAAAGTATTTAGAGATAAATGTGTCACATATTAATGTATTTGAACTGATGAGTAGTAATTATACAATTATTTCTTACTATATTGATGAAGTTTAGCTAAATGTATGTCTTTAGAGACTATCTCATTGCACATCATGTTATTTATACAAACATTTAGCGATCACAAATAATTCAATGGTTTTTCATTATTTTTGAATGGAAGACTTGCATTTCCACCTACTAATTGCAATTATACTAGTCTTATATCATTATAATTTGACAGAATTCACATATTTAGTGATCGATTCAAAGTGTATCGATGTATTTTAACTTGATACCAATAATTACAATTATAATTAAAAGTATATCAATATATTCGAACTTTATACACTTTGGAGACTAAGCTACTTTATATCATTGTATTTGTACAAAACGGAAAGAATTATATAACAATTCGTTGATACATCTAAGAATTTATATTGAATGCCTGCATTTAGAAAAAAATTCATTACAAATAAAGTTATTTTATCTAAATCCAGCAATTATACGATTTATCGATAATTTGAGAACTTATTTCTATATAATTGTATCATTTACTTATAATTTATTACATATCGAGGAATTGTAGCTTAGTACACCAACTACGCAACTTATAATTGTTATATCGATGTAATTTCTCAAATACATATACTTAGTGATTGATTTGATGCATAATGACTTATTTTAACAAAATACCCACAATTATATATCTAGTTGAGGGTATATCGATCTATCTTAACTTAATACATACTTTTAAAAACTAATTTGCTACATATCAATGTATCTTAAAAGACTTGATTAGGGAACTACTATTTTTCTTTACTTTTTCTTTCTGTCATTTGAGTTTTATAAGGGAGTAGTACTTCTTATTTATTATTACTTGTATTTCTTTTGTAAAGAAGTTGGTATTCTATAATTTATTTTTTACTTCTTAGCTTGTATCTAGGTTTCTCATTTACCGGCCAGAAACTGAATAAATAAGATTAGCCCCCTCTGTGTGAGGGTTTTTGTAAAAAAAAAGAAAAAAATATAAACCTTAAACTCTTATAATAAAAGGCAATTTATTGTAGTTCTTTTAATAAAACTTAATGCAATTCGTTGCTATTTTGTGGCTAAAAAAAGGGAAGAAAATCTTTTTGAAACATTTATTAAATATAGCAAATATATCCAACAAAATAAGCCTTTGTTCTCGTGTTTAAGAGTTTACAATTATTCTCGCCTTCTCAAAAGAAAGCTAGTCATCTACTAAACTATTATTTTTATTTAAATATATATGCTCTTATTTTTTATATTTACTTTTATTATAAATCTCATGTATTTTTTTATATTTAAGATTTTATTTTGAGATAAAGTGGTTTTTAAATTAATATTTATTTAATTAAATAAAAATAAAATAAATTTTTAATTTAAATAAAATTTAAATTTAAAATTATTTTACTTATTTAAAGTTGTTTCAAATTTTGAATTTAATTTTATTTATTTTGAAGATAAATCCACCGTCAAACGGGCCTATGTATTTATGTGAAACCCTGCCATGCCGTCCTCTCTCGTCTCGTCTCTCGACACGTTCGATGGGGTCTCTGCGCGCCAGGTTCTCTGCCGCGCTCTCGACATCGGGCAGGCCGGTGCAGCGCCGACGCTCCCCGCGTGCGGTGGCTAGATGTTCCGGATGGTGGCGCCGGAATCCGGCTTCGGTGCGGCCGGTGATGTGCGTTTTGGGGAAGAATAAGGTGGGGAAGCCGCTGCGCTGGAAAGGAACTAGTGATCTGGATGGGCCATCGGAGAGGCCGCATCCTCTCATTGGGACGGTTGATCTGGGCGAGGTTCTGGTTAACGAGGCTTACGAGGGTTTAGAGAGCTGCGAAGAGGAGCTGGAAGCGCCGACTTCGGTTAATGTTACTGGTAATACGCACTAAGTTGGATTCATGAGATTTTGATAATTCTCCTTTTCCTTGGTAATAGTAGCTGTTGAATTGGTAAAGAACCAAACTTGCAGATTGCGATTTCTGTGGTTGTCATTGAGGAACTCCATCATTTCTGGCAAATTAATGTCTTTTTTGAAAGTTTTTCCCCCTTCTTCTGTTAAGCTTTTTTTTTGGACTTTTTGTTAAGGTTAGTATACTGAAATCTGGCAATACTTAGCAAACATGACTGATCACTGTCCAGAGTAAATATCAGGAAAAGTATAATATGCGAAGTTCTCTCTTTATAGTGGTAATAATTCAAACGATGTTGTTTTTTCTTTTTAATTATATTTTCTACTCAGGATAATCTGGCTACATGTGTAGGGAAACATGAAGTTTTCATTCCAAATACTAGTGGTGAGGCTGTTACTGCAATGATCGCTACCACCACCAGCAAAGTAAAAGAAGAGAACACAGGGAAAGCGGAACAACTTCAGAATAAAGTTGTTTTTAACGTTGTTTTTGTTACTTCTGAAGCTGGCCCTTATTCAAAAGCTGGAGGCCTTGCAGATGTTTGTGGTTCTTTGCCTATTGCTCTTGCTGTTCGTGGTCACCGTGTCATGGTAATATCGCCTAGATACCTTAATGGTGTCTCAAATAGTGAATATGCTACAGTGTCGGATACTGGCATCCGGACAAAGGTTTCCTGCTTTGGACAGCAAGAGGTTGGATTTTTCCATGAATACAGGGCCGGCGTTGATTGGGTAATGTATTTACCTTTGATCTGTTGTATCATTAGTTCATTACTTCTTATTACCAATGTAAAACGAAAAGGAGAGAGGGAAGGAGTGATAGAAGAAAGAGGAAGAAGATAAGTAAGAATATACAATAATATTTCAAATCCTACACAAGCTCCACCATTAAACCCACTTTATTTCTCATTCTAGAGTAATGCTACGCATCTTCAATAAATGATCTCAAATTTTGAATTCATCTAAAATTTTTATGTGACAATGGTGTCACATAAGCAAAAAAAAAAATCTTTTGTCTATGCGGCACCATTGCCACATAGGTACTACAGAGGAATCCTAGTTGGACTCAACAAAGTATTTCTCAATAAACAATTAATTTTGTTTCACATAATACATACATAACAAAAACTAACTTTATTTTAAATCTTTCATAAATATCAAAATAAAGAAACCATATCAAAGGTTATTTTTTACCCTAATTAAAAATAACATCTCAAATAAACTGCCCTAAAAGACGCAAAAAAGAATACTTAATTTTGTTAAAAAAAAGGAGGTTGTAGAACTCCTAATAAAAGTACTAAAATGTAGGAGTGAAAAGATCCTGTTGCCATATTTGGGAATAGTGTGCGTCATTTACTAGATTCAGGATTGCTCTTTTATAGTTCAGGAGTAGATGTGACGTGTATTATCTTATCAAATTGGTAACTTGGTGTGAAATCATTCTTGTATTTATTTACATTTTCATTTAAGAATTGCATAACTATTTCAGACAATGATGTTCTTAATTCTTTATTCTTGTTTAAACTTTGATTCTTGATGCTTGAAAAGTTTGTACATTATTGTCAATATAGAAAAGAATATGTAGCTTTTTCTACCTTGGATAGTATTTTGGAAGTTTGTAGTTTATTTTTAAAATAAATTGTTTGTCTTGTTTTCTCCTTGGTATTAATCTTTTTCTCAGTTCTTGATTGAATGACATTAATGGTGTTTTATTTCATTATCTTCAATTGTTCAGGTTTTTGTGGACCATCCTTCTTTCCACAGACCAGGGAACCCGTATGGTGATGGAAATGGTGCTTTTGGTGACAACCAGGTATCTTAATTAGGGTGGCCTTTTTTACCAACATAATTTTGGACTCCGTATCTCTAATACTTCAATTATATTCGCAGTTTAGGTTCACTTTGCTAAGCCATGCTGCTTGTGAGGCTCCCTTGGTGTTACCATTAAAGGGCTATACTTATGGACAGAGCTGTCTATTCATTGCTAATGATTGGCATGCAGGCTTAATCCCACTGTCTGTCAGCTACTCTCTTTTGTTTTTTATTCTTAATTTAATCTTTAATCCTTGTTTTCCTTTGGAGATATATATGTATCTCTGGTTGGTCTTTTGGTAACCATCATCCGTGAATTTTGTAGGTTACCTACAACGCATAGCTCGAGTATAAGGAGGACATAAATGCAACAAGAATCTCACTTTAATTCGTTATCGCTTTTTAAAATATTATCTTAATTTCATCTTGTTGTTCCAAGTTCATAAGTCGTACCTTTTGACTTGGTAAATTGTTCCTCATTGTGTTCATTAACTCATTGTGCTTCTTACTTTACATGAGCATCAATGTAATACAAATTCAACTTTCAACCCTTTACTGGACTATTCATTCTCTTAACCTGGATTATCCCATAATAAAAATAATTGATCAGTAATCATCTAAAACTCATTCACCAAAACAAGGCATCAATTCCTAAAGGTTAACATGATTTTACATGCCATTCAAGTAAACAAATAAAAGCTAAAGATATACCAATTGCTGAAATCATTCAAGTTTCAACTCAAACATGCTAATATCATTCGATCATGCGAGGAAGAATATAAATTAACATGAAAACAAAATATTAGAGTTTTCTTCCTTGCCACTCACAACCATAACCTGCCAGACTCACATACAGTTTGAAATATCTCTTGCTAATTAAACTTTTAATGTGATATACACGTTAAACTCTTCCTTATTTCTTATAGATCATTTTGAATTTAGTTTGGTTGAAGGAAAAAAAAAAGGTGGTTTGGAAAATTTTTGTGACTTTTTTAAAAGGTCATGTATGATGGGAAACAAAGTGAGTTATATTAAGAGTTTGTTTGATGTAAAAAAAAGAATTCATTGAAAATGAGTTTGGGTCATTGAAAATGAATTCATGTGTAAGGAATTTAGGACCTATTTATAAGTGATAGAAAGTAGGAGGACCAACTGTATGGAAAGTAGAACCAACTGCAATTTTGCCATTAATGACATTAAATAGCGATGGCTTAGAAGAGATAAGCATAAGAATAAGCTAGCAGCTTTCTCTCTTCCTTGTCTGCCATTGTCTCCTTTACTCATCTCACTCTCTCCCTCTCCTCCCTGTGTGTATGCACTGTTAAAAGAGGAAAAAGGGTTGCAATTAAAGTTGAAGGAAGTAAGGAAAAGAGAAAGGAATTAAATATGTCTTGTCCTCCTAGCTCAAAGAAAAGTGGCAGCCACTCTTCTTCCTTGGATAGCCACTAGGAGGGAAGACTGGGGAGGAAAGAAAATTTTATGTTTGGTAAATGGAAAGAAAAAAGGCCATAGCAAAAATCGCCATGTCTAAAAACTTTATTTTATTTACAAAAGATTTAAAAACTATTTTATATCTCATCCTACAAAAACCTTAATATTAAACAATCACTTTATTTTCATTGGGCTAACTATTAAGGAATGTTTGGTTTCCTACTTTAAATTTCACTTTCTTATGTTGGGCATTATAATACCTTTTTTGTCTGATTTGGGCTGTTGGTGATTTTTCATGTATCACTTTGATCTTTCAATAGTTTCATCTACTATATTGCTTGATTTTCGTCTTCATAGTAGCACAATAGTGATTAAGATTTCCTTCCATTTAGAATTTCGTATGGTGTCATACCAATGCTAATCCTTTAAAATCTAGCATACAAAGTCTCAATAAATCCTCAAGTGTATGTATGGTCCTTTCTGTCTGACCATAGTCTACAAATGAAATGCAGTACTGAATTTTAACTGAATGCTTGATGTACTTTCTGCTAAAATTGAGACGTAAACTTAGGATCTCGATCTAACACAATAGTAGAAGGAACTGTATGTAGCTTGACAATCTGATCAACATAAATCTTAGCAAGTTTATCAGTGGAATCAGTACCTCCGATTGACAAAAATATCATTAGTCAATTAATAATCACCTAAATAATATTATGTCCTTGTGATTTTAACAACCTAGCTACAAAATTCATGGACACTTCTTCCCATTTTTACATAGGAATAAGTAATGGTTGAAGTAGACCATGAGGTCGTTGATGTTCGCCCCTAACTTGTTGACATGACTAGCACTTGTTAACAATTTCAGTCATGTCTCTTTTCATATCAGGCCACCATATTATTTTTTAGATCATGGTATATTTAATTCGTTCATGCCATGACCCCCTTTTAATAACATTTGCTTGATGTCATTAGTATGTGGTATTTAGAGTGTATTTTTATAATTTATCAATTATGAATGTGTAATATATAAAATGATGAGTTTACTGTAGCATGTAGGCAATTATCCCATATTGAAATCATACTATCCAATTATCCCATATTGAAATCATACTCTTCATCTTCCTTTGTTTTCTTTATAATTTTTTGAATAAAAGGATTTTTGCTTTTACCTTCTGTTACAATCTAAAGCCAGTCAAGTCTCACCATCAGCCGAGACAATAGCATGTGATTTGTACCAGTAATCCTATCTAGGGACAACTGTTCCATTTGAAATATCGTTAATTATTCTTCCATTTATAAAGCTAGGATATTCTTCCATTTATAAAGCTAGGATATTCAGATTAGCTTTTCTACTTAAGGCATCAACTACTACATTAGTTTTGCCTAAATAATACATAATTTTTAGGGGTCTGTTTGTAAGGTTAAATTTAAAAAGGTTAAAATTAAACTTAAATAGAGATATTTTTTTTATTGGAAGTTGTGAATGATGTGAAATAAAATTAGTTGTTATGTTGGGATATGTGAGGGATGTGATATAAAATTAGTTATTATGTTGGGATATGTGAGGGATGTGATATAAGTTAGTTATTATTTTAGCAATGTGTGTAAGATGTGAAATAAAATTAATTTTTAATATTAAATTTTATGTGTGATGTGATATGTCTGGTTAAAATTAAATTAGGTTAATTTTCAACGGTCAAACAAACAAGTCCTAGGTCATAATTTTTAATCATTCAAGCTAGTGCCTTGGCCTCAGATTCAACTCTTTCTATGTGATGTATTTGAAACTTTGATATGAGAAACTTTCAATTTTTGGAAATTTGCTTCGCAGTTTGTATCTTATTCAAACTTAACAACCGTCTATATTAGTTTTGTAAGTGGCAATATAATATATGAAAATCCCTTTACAAACTTATGGTAATAGCCAACCATTCCTAGATAACATCTTACTTCAGTTACACTAGTTGGTCTTGAACATTCTATAATTGTTAACACGTGCTGCATCTCAGCCGCACACGTTGGCGTCTTGGGGGGCACGCTAATCCTCTATTATGATTACTGTTTTCTCTCGCAGGTCTCAAACCCCGTCGTCGAGGATTAAGCTACAGCAGTCCCGTGGCATTGGGGATGACTTATCCTAGTTTTCCCCAGACGTCGGCCACGATATTTCGAACTGTCTTCCAACACCCTCGGTGACAACGTTTCTTAGCTGCGCCTGTCGCTGTCAGCATGCCACGACCTCACCATTTCCAATACCGCAGGCTTTTTTCAGTCATGCAAATCAATAGTCCGCATGCTCCAGTTACTACAGATTTCTAGGAGAACTACGAAGATCAAGGAGGCAGGCTCTCCACCCACTACTTTCAGCTCCTCCGGTGGCCGACAATAGTGGGACCACTAATGCGGGCCCAGCAATTGAATATCATATCCTCTCCTGGAAGATCCGGACGGAGCTCCACTACCTGCTGCCCATAAATATCCTTGAACAGGCTTCAAGCAAGGTGGTTGGATCCGCTAGATCTTTTCTTTTCTATTACTGTTCTTGTACTGAGTCCAAGCGGCTCTTTTCCTTGAGATATAGTGGAAAATTCCAAGCTGATCCGGTGGACGTAGGGGATATAATCCCTGAACCACCTTAAACTTCTGTGTGCTCTTCTGGGTGCTTTTCTTTCTCTTTTAAGCCTTAATCGTCAGGCTTAGCTCTCTGTGTACCGCTGTCTCTTGGGACTCCTCACGTCAACAATAATCGCTTTGTGTGTGCGTCCGTCCATGCGTGCATTTGTGTGTGTGTGCGCATGTGTGTGCATGTGGTGGGGATACATGATCGATCGTCGATTCATTCCTGACAGAGTTTACCGTCGACGATCGAGATCTAGTCACGCTGCTTTGATCTGGATCGATTGACTATTAGGACAGATTTAGAAAGATGGATGCTGCGGATCACTGACTTGATGGATTGGAAATTTCTCATTCATTTTGATTGATTGAAGATTTCATTTTGGGATGATTTTATTTTTGCATTTATTTTGTATTAGTTGTTTCTATTTCTGTGATTGTTATGTTAGGCATGTTATCTGGTATTTCTTTGTTTGTGAGGAATTTATTACATTATGTATTTTTTTTTATTGAGTCAGTTTGTATGGAGGTCTATATAAACGCCTCTTTGTTACTCTTATTTTTCTAAAGCTGAATGTATTTGACTTGTGTTTCTCTTGGGATTATTTGATACTGGAATGAATCGATATCCTGGATAGGAAAGGGCTTGGGCCTTGGGTGAGAATCCCTAAACTTCACTCGCTCCAGCTCCTCCCCTCTGGGTTCGATTCTATTCATCTTACATCTCTCAGCATTCACCTCACCTCATCCTCGTCCACCCCGCCTGCTCGTTTGCATTCTTGGATCTAGCTCGCCGACTCCTGTTCGACGTGATCGCGTCATCAGGTTTACCACAACACCGACGACGCGCCCGCGCCAACTACTTCGACGCGTTCGCGCCAACTACGTCGACTTGAGTACACAGCACCTCTCGACACTGCCAAGCGCGCCCAGTTTGCTGCTCCATGCACTGTTCTTGACGCGCCGACCCGCCGTGGTGGGGACACAGATCAGCATCAAATCGGACGGCTAGGATGACATCATATGCTGAATCAAACTTCAAATTCAAATTAATTAGAGCTATTAGAGATTTCCATATTAGCTTTATTTAAATTTGATTTGATTTGATTCAGAACATATCTGGAAGATTTGAAGACTCACCACATTTGGAGTTGATTTTATTGTAATAGAATTAGTTCCATATTTGTGTTTATTTATTTGATATTTTATTTCTGCAAATTTAATTTGTATTTTCAAATTTCTACATGGTATCTCTCTATATAAAGAGGTCGCCTTGCATTGTAAAAAAAAAAGAGTATTGAGATGAATGAAATTGTGTTTGAGTTTTCTCAAGAGCCTAGATCCGGGTTAAGGGGTCGATATTCCGGTGAAGGAAAGGGTAGGGTTAGCCTTTTGGTGAGAATCTCAAGTAGCCTAGTTTCCACTTTTCAGAAAAAAAATCTTTTCCTTCCTTCAACTCACCAAAATCCAGGCCCCTGGACATACATTTCTCAGCCCTAATTTCCCAAACACGAACCTCCGCTCGGCTCTGTCGCTGATCCCCCACGCGCGCGCTGTCCCGATTCCAGCGCGGTACCAGCTCTGCCCGCCTCGCCGCCATCCGGCGAGCTCGCCGGACCAGCGCCTGCGCACCTGCCGGCGCCAGCCCGCGCCGCCCTCCAGATTGTCGCCCGCCCTCGCGCCTGCCCGCGTCCCGCGTGCGCGCCGCCGCCGTCCATGCGCTGCGCTGCCCGCCGTCCATCACCGCGCGCTACCGAGCGCGCCCGGCTGTCCCGGCCGAGCGCGCCAGCCTGCGCGTGCGCGGCCGCGCACCGCCCCGAGTCGCTCTGCCCCCTTGTCGCTCAGCCCCGCTCTCGCCCGGCCCGCGCCGCTCCCGGACGCCTGCCGCGGGCGCCTGCCCCGCCGCCCGCCGCTTCCGAGTCTATCCGCGCACCGCGCGCGCTGCCCGCGTTGCTGGTGCGCCACTCGCGCCTGTTTCGCCTCGCCTACCTGTGCTCGTGCCCGTCTGGGTGTTGTCCGCGCATCGCCCGTACTCGATTCAGTGGCTTTTCTCCGATTCAAATCGAGGGTAACTTCTTTCTTGAACTCAATTAAGCCGATTATTTGATTTCTACATAAATATATTACTTGTACTTGAATTATTTATTTAGCTCTAATAGTGTGATCCGATAATTTCTTGTGTGTAATTACTGTTGGATTTATTCTGTAAGACGTCTGTCCTAAATTTCCTGTACTCTTAGATCTGATTTACTGAATTTAAATTTGACGCCTGCCTAAATCTAAATTAAAAAATTCTTTTTATCATACGATCCAATTTAATTTTAATTTTAAAAATATCTTAATTTGCGGGATTCAAAAATCTTATTTATCGTATAATTTATTTAGAAAATATTTTCCTCTTAATTAAAATAATTTGCGAATCAGTTTGCTGAGTATTAATATATGTTATCATTGGCATCCATTTTTCGTCCCGCATCACGCCGCCTCGCCGACCCGTTGTCCTCCACTTGCCTGCGATGCACACGTACCCACGCCCGCACGCCCGCTTGCGCCCGCGCCCGCCTGCGCGCTCGCCCCAGCTCGCCCGCGTGCCCGCCCGCGCCCGCACTTGCACCCGTGCGCGCCTGCGCCCCATCTTCCCGAGCCCCAAATATTTGGGAAATTACATCGTGGTCCTGGACTCTCTTACTCAGGTACAAATTTCAACAATGCCTTTGACCTGGTTAAGTCGAATAATCTGGATTTTTCTGCTCGCTTGTGATTTGCTCGAATTTATTCCACGTGTGCGACCTTTCATTATTGAGTGAATTTAAATTACTGTTGGTTAAATATTGTGAGATCCTTAATCCTGTTCTCTGTTTCTGATTTGTTGAAAACTGGATTGCGCATTGCTGATCTCTAAACTACATCATCATTCATCTGTCCCGCATCATGTGTTGTGTGTTTGTGTGTGCGTCTGTGCCCGTGTTGTGTGTGCTTCAGTGTATGCGCCTGTGTGCTATGTGTGTGTAGATATATATTTGTGATTCTTGCAGCATGATATGTATTTAAAAGCTAGGGTGAATGAATGCTCTCATATGAACTGTAGTTGAATTGGCTTCATTGTTTAACTTGCCAAGAACTATGATATGCAATAGATATGCCTTTACCAAACCAGAACTTGTTAATATGCAGTTTATTCATCAGGTCATTACTGTCTTTGTTTATTGTGGTATCTACCTTAATTAAAGCCTTACTTTGTATGATTTTATTGTGGATCTGTATCTGTAGCACTGGGATTCCAGTTTCATGATTTTATATTTTTATTGCACGGCTATCTGGTTTCCTATGCCTTCGTTTTTTTTGTTATAAACTTTGAGATGTATTATATAGTATGGACATCTTAAATCATTGTAAAATCATGTTGGCTTTGACTTGTCTGGAAAGATGTGATGGTCCACTCTACATGCCCAGGTAATAGAAGATGACTATAATCAGGTAGCGTATGTGATGGAGTGGAGCGGTTTCTGCCATTCGAAGTGCTGTTTTGAGGGATCTGTACATTAAACTTAGTTATATTTCAACAACCAAATATTTTCATTTTTTAGTTAGCATGGAAAACTTATGGAAATTAGGTATTAGAGGTTGTTTGGAACGAAGTTTAAAATTTTTGGAGGATTTCTTTGGCTTTGTTTGGACATGTGTGTATGATAGGAAACATAGTTATGTTAAAAATTATGTGGTATGCGAAATAAAGTGATACTTTAATGTTGAAGTTTATGTACGATAAGAATAATCATTTTTATATATTTTTTTAGTAAAAGAATTATTTTTACCCACTTTGAAGTTTTGATTATTCTTATGACCATAATTAATCTATGTTGTACGAAGTTTGGCACAGATAATTTGGTTTTCTATAAGCAGCATTGGTGGGGACGCAGATCAGCATTGAATTGGACGGCTAGGATGATGTTATGTACTGAATCAAAATTCAAATTCAAATTAATTAGAGCTATTAGAGATTTTCATATTAGCTTTATTTAGATTTGATTTGATTTGATTCCGAGCATATTTGGGAGATTTAAAAACTCACCATATTTGGAGCTGATTTTATTTTATTGTAATAGAATTAGTTTCATTTTTACTTTTATTTATTTTATTCAAATTAATTTGAAGACTCACCAAAAAAAATTTCTCTACCCATTGCTCTCTCTTTTTCTCCGAATCATCTCCGAGTGCCTCCAATACTTTGCGCACTCACTTACCTCTGAAGCTCGCCCGCCTCTGACACCCACTGCCTCCTCGTTTCTCGCCCTTGACATGTATCCACCTTCGTTACTCGCTGCCTTACTGACCAGCTCGAGGAGACTCACCATTTTTTTGTCGCTCAGCTCGCTATTTCGCTAGAGGAACATGCCACTCGAGCAAGGCAACTTGAGCCGATTGCCTCACCTACATTGTGATTACTTAAACTTATCATCTACTACTTGAATTTCTTTGGTTAAGGTATAAGTTTTTTTTGAACCTTATTAATATGATTATTTGATTTCAATATGAATTATTTGCTTGACTTGGATTATTTTATTTGGCTCTAATTGTGTGACCCAATAGTTATTTGAGTGACAATTACTGTTGGATTTAAGTGTGAAACATTTGTCCTAAATTCCTGAACCTCGGATCTGATTTATTGAATTTAAATTGACGCCCTAATCTAATTTAATAAATTCTTATTTATCAAACGATCCAGTTTAATTTTAATTTTAAAATATTATTAATTTACAGGATTTAGAATCTTATATATTATATAATTTATTTAGAAAATATTTTGCGCTTAATTAAAAAAATAATTTGCTAATTAATTTTGTTTAATATAAATATAAAATATTATTTGCATTCTTTTATCCCGCATCAACTTGATATCAGAGCATGGTTTAAGTTAGGGTATTTTATTTGTTCATTTTTACATATTCTGTATTATATTTTTTCATCTAACTTTGTTTTTTGTTGTCTAATATAAGTATCGTGTGAGTATGAACTCTAAAATAGAAACTCTATTATCCAACTTTATAGCTAGGTTTGATTGTATATTCTCATCTTCAGAGTCGCAATCTATAGATGAAGTTGCGATTAATTTTTATTTTTCTGGTGATTCAGATTATTTATCATATAAAGAATGAAAATAATTTAGATTATTATTTTGATTATTGTGGTTGGAACGAGTTAGAAAAGATTAAGTATGCGAAATTAATGCTTCTCGGTGAAGCAAAATATTATATTAGAGATTTAGAGAATTAATATCCTTGGGGTAAGTTTAGACCGTTTAAAACATGGAATGAAATCAAAATTTACTTACGTAAGTGATATTCTCTTTCATCCGATAAACTTAACTCTATAATTTCTACATAACATGACCCTAGATCAGTACCCTTTGCTCTAATTTCTACTCTTATTGCTAGACTTATTGAGACCATAGGTGATCCATCTAGTTCCCTTACAAAAGAAGTGAATGAGTTTTCTATAGAGACTTTTATTTTTCTTAAAGTGTTGGAACTCAATTTCTTACCTATATCTGTTTATATGGTAAATCCTAGTTTAGCCGAAGAGTACGAGAAGTATGAGAATGAGATGTACGAGGAAAATAATTATAGGATAGAAGTTAAAAATCAAGTTGAGAAAATAATCATAGAGCTGAGTCATAAAGAAGAGCAAATCATAGACTCGATAGAGATTATTAAATCATCTTATTGTGTTGATAACACTATTGATCATATTGAGATGATTATAAGTCACGATTATTTTGAGTTCAATAAGTTTGATCTAGTTAAGTATACTTATGCATATCCTCGATTTATTAAAAACTCAACGCCTATAGACTTATATAAGCAAAGGGCGCATAAGACTGAGTGGTTGATCACGTGGGCATCTAGATGGTGTACTGTACAATTTGCCAGAAATACAATTTGCCAGATATTTCTGGAGAATTTTATAGCACCTATTACGAACCACGTCTCTTGTGATCTTGATCTATTTTCTATATACATATAATCAGAATTAATCATCCAATAGGCACTAGTAGGGTCATGAGTTAAGTTTGCATACATTTAATTTTTTTTAATATCGTATATTTGAGTTTAATCAGTATCTACATTTGCATTTTGTTTTAATTCGTTACATGTGTTAGTCCCTTTATTTATATATTATAAAATAAATAAAATCAATAAAATTAATGGTGAGTTATTAAATGTAGAGTTTTTTTAAAATATTTTATTATGATAATTTAAGATAATTAAATATCTAATTTAATTTATTTTAAATTTTTTATTAAATTGGACCTAGTGAAGCATTAGCCTTTTGTTCCTTTTGAGTGTAGCTTTACCCACGAGAGTCCACAGCCAAAATCCACCTCAATATTTATTTAGAGCTATTTGAATAAACTTGTTGAGCAAATAATTTTAATAGAATTCAATTATCAGTGATATTTGGTTTGGTGGAGAATTTTACCTTTTCAGGAGACTCAAAAGTTACAACTGATCTGACCCACTCGGAGACACATGGGTCGTATGACCCATACTTAACGGGGTCGAGTTCCTCCTACTTGGCGAGAATTGGTGAGGACACAGATCAACATTAAATTGGACGACTAGGATAACATCATGTGCTGAATCAAAATTCAAATTCAAATTAATTAGCTATTAGAGATTTTCATATTAGTTTTATTTAGATTTGATTTGATTCAGAGTATATTTGGGAGATTTGAAGACTATCATATTTGGAGCTGATTTTATTTTATTGTAATAGAATTAGTTTCATATTTGTTTTTATTTATTTGGTATTTTATTTCCTTCATTTAATATTGTATTTTCAAATTTCTTCATTAGATTTTTTTATATAAATAGGTCGCCTTGTATTATAAGAGAAGATAACAATTGGTGAATGAAATTATGTTTGAGTTTTCTCAAAATCTAGATCCGGGTTAAGGGGTCGATATTCCGATGAAGGAAATGGTAGGATTAGCCTTTGGTGGTAATTCTCAAATTAGTTTAGTTATCCACTTTCCAAAAAAAAAAACTCTTCTACTCATTTCTCTCTCTCTCTCTTCGGATCATCTCCGAGTGCTTCCAATACTTTGCGCACTCGCCTATCTTTGAAGCTCGCCCGCCTCCGATGCTCGCTGCCTCTTCGTTCCTCGCCCCTGACACGTGTCCACCTCCGCTACCCGCTTCCTCGCCAATTGGCGCGAGGCGACTTGCCATTTTCTTTGCTGCTTAGCTCACTATTTCGCTAGAGGAACGTGCCACTCGAGTAAGTTGACCTGAGCCGCTTGCCTCACCTACATCGTGATTACTTGAACTTATCTACTACTTGAATTTCTTTGGTCAAGGTATAAATTCTTTCCTGAACTCAATTAATTTATTTAAAAAATATTTTGCGCTTAATTAAAAAAATAATTTACTAATTAATTTTACTGAATATAAATATGAAATTTTATTTGCATTTTTTTTTGTCCCACATCAAGCATTCTAATGAACAGCAAAGTTTGCTTGGTATTAGATGTTTGACTTCTCCCTTTTTCATTGAAAATGTTTTGCTGAAACATTTTCCATTAGCATCTGTTTCCCTTATAGTTAGATTTTCCATTGGCATCGTTTCTCCTTATTTGATTATCTGCAAAACTTGATACTGCTTGTCTTTGGTAACACAACTCAGGCTTTTGGCTGCGAAGTATCGTCCTCATGGTGTTTACAAAGATGCTCGTAGCATTCTTGTCATACACAACTTAGCACATCAGGCATGCACAGTTTCTACCTGTAGATCAGTCAATCATATCCTTTTTTAGTGCAATATCTGATTTTTCTTTTTTCATTGAAGGGAGTTGAGCCAGCAACCACATATCACAACTTGGGGTTGCCACCTGAGTGGTACAGTGCAGTAGAATGGGTGTTCCCTGAGTGGGCTCGGACTCATGCGCTTGACAAGGGTGAGACTGTCAATATTTTGAAGGGTGCAATAGTGACAGTTGATCGTATAGTCACAGTTAGTGAGGTCATTACACTTCCAATTTTCTTTTCAAATTTTCAGAAACGGCTCTCTTTTTATATGTATGTAAGCAATAGATGTTGGAGACTTATCTTCACAAATCGACATCTCAAAATAGGGTTACGCATGGGAGATTACGACTAGTGAAGGTGGATGTGGCCTTCATGAACTGCTAAGCAGCCGAAAAAGTGTTCTAAATGGTAATTATTGTTTTTTCAGAAGTTCATTCTAAAAACTTTTTAGGTAATGGACATAATTGTAGATAGAATTGTTCTTCTTTGCTAGGAATCTCAAATGGTATTGATGTTGATGATTGGGATCCTACATCTGATAAGCATATCCCTTTTCACTATTCTGTTGATGATTTCACTGGAAAAGTATGTTAGATTCTTTGGATGAATGTTTTTTTATTTTAACTGGTAATGCCAAGCAAAATATGTCTACTTCTCTATGTGACCTATTGCAGGCAAAGTGCAAAGCTGCATTGCAGAAGGAACTAGGTCTGCCCATTTGGTCAAAATGTCCTGTGGTTTGTACTAAACATACTTCTCACTTAAACTAATTTTTTCTCATTGTCTTTTATTTCTATTTTCTTTTCTTGATTTGTCAGATTGGTTTCATTGGGAGATTGGATTACCAGAAAGGCATTGATCTAATTATGACGGGCATCCCAGAGCTCTTGCAAGATGATATCCAATTCGTAAGTTTCTTACTATAAATTGAGTCTTGTTGCACTATCTAATTTCTTGGGATAATTATGCACACAATACTAAACTAATTCTTATTTACATATTAGACAATAAAATTTCCATATATGCTCTTGGGTTGTCCATTTTTCTAAGGAGTGAGAAAGAAGTCGAGATGGCTGATGGAAGAAGATTCTTTTAAATTTTTTTTGAGGAGGTGAATTTGTCATCTAAGTCATGGTCGAATAGAAGTTCTCAATGAAACAACCGAAATCTTCGATGAAAAGAAACCTCAACCAGGGTTTGAACATGAGGATTCAAATCTTAATGAAAAGCACGAGGTTGGGAAACCTTGAAGAAGGACAACCATGAACGAGGATAGACGATCCTCATGCGAGGAAGGCCTTGAAGGAAGCAATCTTCAACGTGGTTTTTAGGAACCGATGGAGCTACTCATTTGTGCATTCTTTGAGAAGAGAATCCATCGTAGAATTGAGTTGGTGTTCTAGAAGACACAGATGCTTATGGAGTAGCCGAGTAGGGGCCATGTCAGTCCTCTTCTAAGCTTTTATGCAATAGTGACTGCACCAAAAGTGAGAAGTTGAATGAGAAGCGATAACAATATCCAACCTATGATAAAGTATTCTACGTCATGGTTCAAGCACTCTGTTAGTGAGATCACTTCCTCGTTGTCGTATAGTTTATCTTGTATTAGGATCATCAGACATTGAAGTATCTAAATTCTTAAAATAATCTGTGCTCAAGATGCTAAGTGGGCAGCATTTCTGCGAGAGGCTGCGTTTGCAATTAGGCATAAGGCTAGTGTGAATAATAAACTAGTAGATTCTCTCGGTCGAAACTACAATCTTACATACTAGGCACATTCAGGTCATAGAATTTAATGCCATGAAGTCCAAATATGCTAACTATAGGGACTTCAAAACTACCTATATGCAATTGCTTGGGATACCCTAGCACTTTGACACAGATTTAATTAGAGAGGGCTATCTTTATAAGGGCTCCTTGACTATGCATCCCTGACTAGTCCTTATACGGGATTCTTATCCAAGAATTGCATGCTAGAGGTGTAGCTAGATATTTTGGTAGGGTCTCTTATCGGCAATAGGTATTATAGGCCGAGGTTTTTGAAAGATGTGACTCAAGTTGTGGGTTAATATCGCACTTGCCAAGTGTCCGAAGAAGGTAAACAAGACACCAGACTATAGACTCTCCCAATACCTGATCATCCTTTGGTGGTCCTTAGCATGGACTTCGTGCTAAACCTACCCCGAACATCAAGAAGGCATGACCTATATACTGGTGGTAGTGGATCGTTTTTCTAAAATGGCCTATTTCATCTCATGTTTTAAGTCGTTAGATGTCTCTTACATTGCTACATTTTTTGTAGTAGTTGTCTAGCTCCATGGTCTTCCGAAGGTTATGATCTCTAATAAAGACGTGAAATTCGTGAGTTATTTCTTGAAGACCACCTAGAAAATGCTAGGTACGAAACTTTTGTACTCGATTGCATACCACCCATAAACAGACAAACAAACCGAGTTGGTGAACATGAGCTTAGATAATCTTTTAAGTTGTCTTGTTGGAGAGTGTCTGGTAGGCAAGGATCTAATTCTACCTGTGGTTGAATTCATGTATAATAATTTCGTTAATCGCTTCTTAGGTTTGAGCCCATTCCATGTCATTATAGGATACGATCTCCACCTACTTATTGATTTTGTTGGCCTTCCTGTTATGTATAGGATTAGTAAGCTTGCTTTTTCATTTGCATAAACTTCATATTGAGTCTAGGAGAAAGTTAGCTCTAAACTATGATAAGGTTGAAATATAGCAGACAAACATTGATCTGCATGATTCAAGAAGGATATGAGGTAATGGTTAGGGTATATTCTGAGCAGTTCCCTACAATAATTCAGAAGAAATTAGTTGTAGATTTAAGGTACTTAGATAAATTTGTAAGAATTCGCATAAGTTGGACCTATCATTAGAGATGAGCGTTAGTCCAATTTTTAATGTAGCTGATTTAGTTCACTATCTTAAGCCTACTCCGAGTACCTTCCTATACCATATTTTACCTCCATCTTCAATGTTCCCTCTTAACTTGACTCCTAATTGTCCTACTGATCCATCTACCTTCTCGCATGTACCTACCGAGATACCTAAGGACATGACTCAACCCTCTATAGTAGATCATTTGAGTGTGCTACTCGCAAACCTACCCTCTATCTTGACTATAGTGGTATCCCACTAGACCCCTAATACCAGCAACCATACTAGAGCAGCAACTCCTTGCCACTTAGATATTTAGCCAAATGGAAGGATCACACTCCATCTGACACTTATCTAAAGCTACACTCGACGAAGTTGAGTTCTTCGTTGTCCGTGAGAGCTGATGCAGAGCAACCTTGATACTGACTCCAATGATAAAATCATACTTAGCTTAGAAACGGTCTTCATCATCTTGCTTTATTTTATTTTTCTCTATTTGTTTATTTCATATTTATTACATATTATATGGACTTATATTGTATGTTTGGAAAGAGAGATTTTATGATATTTGAGTGAACGAGATTATCATTTGTATTTTTATTATGGGAATGGTGAGTATGGGGTTTGATGTAAGTGGCCTAATGGTGAGACAATTTGTATTTTGGATTTTTGAGAATTTTAATGGGCTTTTGTGAGCTCTCTCTCCCCATTGATCATAGCTGACTCCCTCCCTATTTCCCTTTCCTTTGGATCATTTTGATGAGTGGTCAAGATTAAATGCTCTAAATCAAGGGTGTAGATCTTGATTGTTAGGGTTTAATGGTTGAGATTAGAGGAGTTCAACTATACATAGCATGCTTATAGCTAGGGTTCTTTACCAAACCGGATCGGTTTCGGTTCGATCTGACCAATTCCAAGTCTGGTTGGACCTGGAACCGGTTCGGTTAAGTTCCTGTCAGATCCAGAACCGGTAGGCCAAACCTGGAATTGGTCCAATCCGGTCTAGTTCCAGGTTTCGGGTTGGGTCGGGTTGCGAGCCAGTCTATTTTTTTAATATTTTTTAAAATTAAATTAGTATGATTTTGAAAAAATTTATAATTTTCGTTAATTAAAAATATTATAATAAAATAACTCAATATTTTCAAACGACATTATAGTACAAAAAAATCATTCTTTGTAATTACAAAGAATTGTTTTGGAGTACTCATCCTCTTCTACTGAATTATTATCCTTAAATTTATCTACAAAATTGTATTATTGATTTTGTGACTCTAACAGCAATCCAATTTTGTAGACAAATAAGCATGCAAAGAGTGCAACAAATAAGTTACTATTATAGTCTCCTATTATTCTCATTGTGATGGAAAAAGTAGATTCAAATGCGATGGTCTATG
Source organism: Apostasia shenzhenica (assembly GCA_002786265.1). NCBI lineage: Eukaryota > Viridiplantae > Streptophyta > Magnoliopsida > Asparagales > Orchidaceae > Apostasia > Apostasia shenzhenica. The sequence continues at coordinate 306,043 of KZ453531.1, forward strand.
TTTATGCGGCCAGGATGTTGCGAGCCAAAGCAGATAGAATGACACTATTTGAAGAGGTTTATGTAAGCAAATTTTTTTGCAAAGTGTAAGTAAAACTGCAACTTGTTCAAATTCGCTAGGACTTAACTCTTGAGTCGTTGATTGGTCGATTACATGTGCTTTTCCCTTATCAGTGGCAAGTGACCTCTTCACTGCCATTGGCTAAAAGACATTGAAGATGCTACTCTTTTTTTGCGTTTCTATTTGTAGCTCCGCACATGCCACTTTTGTACTTGCAGCTTATTCACTATAATAAAAGAAAAATAAATTTTGGAGAGTTGTAAAGATTGATGCCTTCTCAGCATTACTATCACTTCCCAAACAAATTAGAGTATCCTGCATAATAAGCTTCAATAGCTTCCTTGTCTTGGCAGAGATCAAGCATGGTAGCGGTAGAATATGAAAGAAGTTTTATTCTCAATATTTCTTAGAATTTTATTCCATATTAGCTACAAAAGAAAGAAGAATTGAATCTAATCTAAACTCTAAAAATTTCTGAAATATTTGAAAAACATTAAGGAAAGAATAGTCAAAGTCGTGTAATAACATTCAGAAAAATTTTTCAAGTAGCCTCTTTAAAGATTAATAATAAACTCAAAAATCTTTTTTAAGAAAATCCAATTGTAGGAATAGAATTAAAGGTCATGGTTAATTGTGTGCAAATTATAAAAAGTAGTAAGTAAATTCTCATACATTAAAATCAATTTAATTAAACGATGAAGAGAATTCTATCTAGTTTCAACAAGTAAAGAAAATTTTATGTAAGTTTTCTCTGCACTTATACAAACACATTTTCATTCTCATTTAACAAACGAATTTAACCGAATCTATTTCATAACATGCTTAATTTTATTTATAATCATATGCTCGGTATTAAAAGCGATGAAAACATGTAGATTTATGATATGATATGCACATTTAACATGAAAAGGAGACCTAAGAGGATGAACTCTAAAAAACTAATGTAAAAAACTAACTGTACTTTTGTTATTTGATGTATTATTCAAGGTAATAGAAAAAATTTTATTTTTAATACCATAAATTTTACAAACAGTTCGAATATAAGAATAAATAGTAAAATCTGTATGGGCTTTATCTAATAGATCTAAAGACAATGCGTTTCTACATTCTTCATTTTTCATCAATTCTATGACAAGTAATAACTAGGTAACTTTCTCCGTTAATATTAGTTCAAATATTAGAAGTTGAACTAACTTTACAAAGAATGCTAGTGAGGTGATAAATGAGAAATTTTTTATATTCTTCGTACATTAATGTACAATTCTTTTTTAATGTGTGCCTAGAAATATGATGATATTGTGCCTGTAGATATTGAATAATATATTATAAGAAACTTTTCTTTCCACATATTGTGAAAGGTTGTTTGGCTCGAACAACAAATTGAACTAAACCTGACGTATTTTATCATTCCTGAATGACCAAGGCATAGATCTACTTTGTGGACTTAGTTGTTGGTTTGCCTCTATCGTAGTGGGTTGATATGTTCTTTCATCGAACTTATGAAATCTTATCAGGTGCTTATTAAGGCCCTGTTTGGCAATGGGCTAAAAATCATGGCTAAAATTACCCATAGCTAAAATCTTAAATTTATTTTAAAAAAACTTAAAAAATTATTTTATATCTCATCTCACACAAATTCCAATATTAAACAATCACTTTATTTCACATCCAACACAATTCTCAATAAATCAATCAACTTTATTTCACATCCTACACAATTTTTAATATAACCAACTTACTTTATTTCATATCATACACATTTTTCAAAAATGGCTAAAAATTTCAACTACATTTTCTTTTTTTTCTTATTACCAAACAGAGCCTAAATGTATTAATCCCACTATTAGTATCACCTTATTTGTATAAATATTGATTTTTAAAAATTTTGTAAACAGTAACATATTCGGGTCTCTCCGGATTGCTATTAGATTTAAGTTGTAATTCAGAATACTCTCATACCTTACTGTATTTAGATCGAGCCTTGTTGGAGACGTCTAGTGATTGTGTTGACGGGCGAACATTTTCACTACCCTTAAGGTCTGGATTGTGTTCTTCAGAGAATTTGAGATCAGGTTCTGAAGCTTCGTTAGAATTCTCACCTAGATGGAGCATGCCCTCGAGTTTTGGAATATAATCTAGATTCACAGTCTGTTGGCGACTTGGGAAAGAACCGACAATAGATCGACGTCGAGAAGACATCAATATGTTGAATGTATTTGTAGGAATGTTTGAAAAAAGCAACGGAGATTAAAATTTGATCACAAATTTGAGACTTTACTCAACATGTAAGTTCTATTTATAAAGGATTTTATAAGAAAAAAATTACTAAAATGCCCCCAAAACAGGAAAACAATGGTCTAATATAGACCAAGAGTTCTAATGTCTCTTTACTTTGATCTAACAATTTAGGCATCTTTACGTTCTAGGGCTGTTTTTGTCAATTTACTTTGAACTCTTGCCTTATTTGAAGTCTAATTGTATGAATATTTTATGTTTATGTAGCGATAGTCTTCTTCTTTTCTACATAGAGGGAGGTGGTGGCAAGTATTTGTAAAAGCGTTGGTAGGTAGTCGAAGATTGTTAAGGGCCTTTTTTGTCTAACAATATTTTGTAAGTGACGAACAATGGCAGATGTTACTTGATGCAGCGTGGGGTCCGTTGAGACAAATTCCAACCTACCAAAAGAAGAGATGATGTCATAAACTTTAGTTCTATTTCTAGACTTTTAGTTCCAACTTCTTAACTTAAACAAAATTTAGATTTAAGAAAATAGAGATTAATTTAACTTCAAGTTTACTACTGAAACAGATGCAGTAGTAACTTGAATTTCTTGCATTTAAATAATCTAATAATGCAATGTCATATAGAAGTGAGGAGATCAAGCTTGAATTCCTGAATTATACTTGAAGTTTTCTTTTTCTTTCACATAACGAATAAAGAATTTCTTGAAAGATTCCTTATGTTTCAGATCCATGCAGCTCAGTGACTTAGACAAGTATAATATGAAAATTATCAAGCTTCAGAGAATTTGCCATTTCATTTATATAAACTTGAATTATTCTTAATCTCGTAGTTCAAACAAAGCATAAAGATGGTGTTGGCCCAAAGGTTTCCCAAGAGGGGGGTAAATTGAAAATAATTAAAATTAATTTAATAAGCAAATATAATATAGTCAAAAATTTGGAAGATGTTTTATTCACAGTTTCATCTACAAGATATTTGTGAATTAGTTTTACTACAAGAATAGGAACGTCAAAAGTTCTTCTGAAAAATGCATGAGCATCAGAATTTCGAAATATAACACCAACAGGTGTAGATTCCTCATCAGAGATACAAATAGGATCAACATCACCTGACGATTTGGAAGGAGCCTCTGAAATAACTGATTTTCCACTTTGGGTCCTCAGTCTCTGCTTCAAGCTGGACTGACCAGCAGGAGGTTCAGGCTTGGCCTTCTTCTTCTTGGGGGGAGAAGAAGAGGGTTTCTTCCCTTTGTCCTTATGCTGTGTTCGAGGGCTAGGACCATCGGAGAAAATAGCAATAGTGGTTGAGAACTTGAGGCATCCTTCTTCAGATGGCAAAAACTCCGACTCAAAAGAATCATGAGGTGAAGAGGCACTGTCGGATGAAGGTGAAGAAGGAGGAGGCGCAGCCTTCTTTAGCCAAGAGGTTCGAAAAGGGGGACCCAAATCTACAGAGACCTCGGTCGGCGCCTCAGGCTGGCTGTGTTTCACCATCTGCATAGATGCTTGTACAGGCTCCGATGGTGAGCTCATGCCGGGGGCTAACGGTTCCGATTTCGTCATTCGTGCCATGGAGGAGGAATAGCAGAGAATTTAGGTACAAGAGCAAAGATAAGAAGAAACCTCGCTACATAATTAAGAAATACTAAGAAGATTATAAGCATGCTTATCAACCAAAAGGACCTTATTGTAGGGTAGTAGAATCTTTATCGACTTTACTAATTCCAATTATTCATTTCTTAGTGTTATCGCAAAAAATCACAAAACCTCCATTCCTTGATTTTAGTGAGGTAATTTTTTATTTATCTCCGGTCATCTGGTGTGAACACCCGCTATTCAAGTATCACATGCCTCCACTGGTCCCTATGTGGAGACATACCTATAAAAGGATTTAAGAATTCATACATAAGATGAGCATTTAGATGTAAGCATAAATCTCCTAATCATGCAAGTATGTGCAACATGATCATGTTTATTGCAAAAATTACATACAATACGAGGTATAACATACATATGAGCACGGGATGTATGATGACTATTTTTAGCATGAGATTTATTTTTTATATTGAGTAAAAATAGTTTTATTTTTGACATAAAAATCTAGTATGTTACATCTAGTTTTAAGAAATTCATTCTCTTTATTCAATCTACTAACATGCATGCTAAGATCATTATTCAATTTAGTAATATTTTTATCATGCAGTATAAGCTCATTAATTTTTCTTTTTAGTGTATTGTATGAAGATTCACAAGTAAGATGTAATTTTTTAAAAAAAAAAAATATTTCTGCTTTAACTTATTATATTATCAAGTAAAGAAAATTCTAATTTGTCATAGGAGAGAAAAGTTTTTTACTGAGTTTGTTATATCTTCCTCTTCATCTTCTTTGGTTATAAGACACAAATTGGTCACTTCATCATTTTCATCACTACTTAAGCTATCATTCGAATTGCTCCAAAAAGCAACCAATGGTTTCTTTTTCTTTGTCTTTTTGGATTTGAGTAGGGGGCAATTTGGCTTGATGTACCCAGGCTTGTTTCATTCATAGCAAGTCACTTTTTGTTCTCCTTCTTGTCCTTACCTTTGTATGGCTTTTTTTGAGATCGTCGAAAAAATTATATTTTTTTCTTTATGAGAGAATTAAATCGCCTTGAGACTAAGACGATTTCTTTATCTAGCTTTCCTTCATCATCTCCATTAGAACTTTCATCACTATCGGAAGTAGGTGGAGATGTAGCTCTAAGGGCAAAAGTCTTCTTTCTTTTTATGCTCTCTTCTTCTTCCCTTTTTCTTCTTCTTTCTTTCCATCTCTAATTCATATGTTGTTAGTGAACCTAATAACATATCAACCTCGAGGGTGGAGAGATCCCTAGCTCCAATAATGGTTGTCGCCTGGCATCATATTCCCTAGGCAAACATCTCAAAATTTTTCTATCAAGTTTCTCATTAGTAGAAGTCTTTTCAAAAGAAATAAGACCATTAGTAATGTTAGTTAAACGAGTAAACATTTTCTTAATAGATTCTTCTGAATTCATTTCGAACAACTTATAGTCATGAATCAACAAATTTATTTTTGATTCTTTGACTTGATTTGTTCCTTCATATGTAAGCTCTAATTATGATCATACCTTATATGCTGTGTTGAGATTACAAATGCGGTTAAACTCACTAGGAGATAGACTACGTTGTAAATGATTGAGAGCTTTGGCATTAAGTTGAGCCAATCTTTTTTCTTCAAGGTCTAAATCACCAAACTCTTTCGGCATCATCTTCTCTGCCTTTTTTGGAATGACAAATAGTTTTCTAGTCACCTCCCATAACTTTATGTCTATGCCTTGGAGGTAAATCATCATTCTTCCCTTTCAAAAATTATAGTATTGACCTTTAAAGAAAGGTGAACGATTTGCCGAAAGCCCCTCACAAATAGCATCGTCTAGGATGTGTGTGGAAAGAGCCATAGATCGACTCTAGGTGGTTAGTCCTGAAACACTTACCAAAAAGGTTAAGGAGGCTCGTTCTAATATCACTTGTTGGCCCAAAGGTTTCCCAAGAGGGGGGTAAATTGGAAACAATTAAAATTAATTTACTAAGTAAATATAATATAGTCAAAAATTGGGAAGATGTTCAATTTCAGAAATTGGACAGCAACACAAAAATGAGTAATAAAATGGAAAATACAGAACGGATGATTAATTTCAGAAATAGAATGGCAGTGCAAAGAACAAGCAATAGAAGCAGAGAATATAATACAGATGGTCAATTTCAGTAATTGATCAATCAACACAGTAAATAGACAACAAAAAATAATTAAAAATAAAGTTTATATATTTATATTAATTTGTATGAAAATATTAAATTTGAGGAGAATTTAAATTAGATTTAAGTAAAGTATATCAATTTTACTATGATCATGTCAATGAAGGACGCAAAGATTATAGTGGTTCGGCTCCCCGCCTAGTCTACTCCCCATACTCCTCAAGTGGGAATTTACACTAATCCACGCCGGCTTTTTACGGGAACCAAAGTCGAAAAAATCCGGTACAAATCTCACGTCTTTTTTCAGGAACCAAAGCCGAGCAAATCTACTAATCCCTACGGCTTTTTATAGGAACCAAAGCCGAGCAAACCTACTCAACCACAACCTCTACACAGAGAGAATAATAAGAAAATGAAGAGAGTTTGTTAGACTAGCTAGTTCAAATTTCATTTTTAAATAAGAAGAAATAATATAATGAGAAGCTTTATACATATACAAAGTTGTCAATGAAATACTCGAATAGATCCGAAAATAGCACGTATAAGAAAACAGAGAATAAAAATAGATTTAAGAGGCTAGAAATGAATATTACCACGTGTGCTTTCAATAATACTCAAGAAATCAGATTATAACCAAGAGTTTTGATGAATCGCAGCAAGTGATACATAAAGAATTAGATAAACCTCAAACCTCTTGAAGACCGGTGCAGCCCACTGCCGCTCCAACCAACCGACGCACCCCTTGTGCTAAATCATCAAAATCATTGAAGAAGACTTCTTCTCCTAAGCACAATCACATGGAAATCACACAGACATCATAACCATCCTCATCATGGATCCTCTGAGAGCTTTATAGAAAATTACCTTAGCTTTAGTAGATGGAGATCGTGTGCGACGGGCCTGGAGATGGGGAAGATAAAAGTTTGCCCTCCCTATTTTGGTGCTTGCACGGTCAAAGTCCAAAATTCAATTCCGGGTTAGGGGAATAAACTATCAGTGACAACGGTCTCTTGAACTGAACTTCATTGCCTTCCCGCGCGTGAAGCAAATGGGGATTGTGCTGGGGTTGCAGTTCGAACGGCTCATGCACATCCGCGAGCTTGGCGGAGAAGAAGACGACTAGCTATGTGGCCGCGTCTCACGCGGTGAGAATGGAAGGCGAGGCCGGGCTCGTTGCTCCGTAACAAGAGCTCTGTGGGTGCGAATAAAAGAGAAGCTCGATCTCTCTAGAGTTGCTCTTGATTGAATATGATGTAAAATTGCAAGCAAGTTCTCCGATTTTTGTCCCTTCACAACTAAGGCCGAACTACTTATAATTTGAGTCAAATCAGAGTCCAATTGAATCCAACTTGAACTAATCTAAATTCAATTGACCTAAATTTATTCGAACTTATTTACAGGACATACACTGGGCATACCCATCAACAAATAAGTCTGACTGACTTAATAAAATAAAATACAGGCTCAAATAAACAAAGATGCGAAATAAAATAGATAATTATAGGTAATTTTTTGCTCAAATGCACAGATCATATCGATGCTCTGTCGGTAACCAAAATACCCCTGCATCATTACTCCTTCAAAAAGACTTGGTAGAAATGCTAGAATCAACTTCAGGAATCTATTTGTCAAGAAAAAAAAGGTTCTTTTTTATTGTTGAAGGGGAAAAAAAAAAGTTAAATGCAAAGTGCATCCTCAAAAAGGGGAATTTTGGCATTTTGCACCTCCAAAATTTAAATGACATTTTGAATTTGGTATTTTGCACCCTCTTTTGGGGTGCAATTTGCCAAGGCAAATTACATGATTTAAATTTTGGGATGCTAAGTGTCGAAAGCCCTCTTTTTGAGAGTGCACTTTGCTTTTCACTCAAAAAAAAAAAATTCTGGCACCAGAAGCACTAAATTTGAATATCTGGGACTTGTGTTGAATGACTTTCCTTGTTCTTATTATTGTTAAATTAACAGTAATCTTTCAGTAAGCTAAATATTCAATATTTTTTTATTGCTGTCATCGTCTTGATTTTCTTACTATTCATTAGTTTTCTTGGTTGATGCTTGCTCAATAGATTATGCTTGGAACTGGGGATAGGCAAACTGAAGACTGGATGAGATCAATGGAGTCTAACTTCAAAGAAAAATTTCGCGGATGGGTTGGATTTAATGTTCCTATTTCTCATCGGATAACAGCAGCGTATGAAAATGATTTCCAGTATTAATCTGATAAATATCGGTAGAATATAATAGTCTTGATATAAAATCTGTATATATCAGGTGTGATATATTGTTGATGCCTTCACGATTTGAACCCTGTGGTCTAAATCAGCTTTATGCAATGAGATATGGAGCTGTGCCAGTTGTGCATAGGACAGGTGGCCTCAGGGTAAGAATTTTAAAAGCATCCCTTAAGGGATATTTATGTCCGGCACACGCTTGTCCTGCTGGAATAGCTATATATTTTCTCTGCTACCTATAGTCATACTACATGCACGCTCTAATGCATAAATTATTACACATGTTCATGTGTTGAGTGTAATTTCTTTGCAAATATCAAAATAAGTCGTGATAGTATAAAGTACCTGGAATAAGGAAGTCATGTATATGAATGCCCTTTGTTGAAATTGACAAATGTGACTGAATTCACCTTTTTTTGCTTTTTATTTAATTTTGCAGGATACTGTGGAGAATTTTAATCCACATGCTAATGAAGGAAGAGGTCTGGGTACAGGGTGGGTTAATATCTCCGATCATATTGATTAATGTTGATTTTATGGATTTAAACTTAATAGACTGGTAAATGTAATAACATTAAGTTATAACTTCGTACTGAAGCAGTAGCTTAATTGATTGGCTTGATAATATTGCAGGTGGGCATTTTCACCACTGACAAAGGAAAGCATGCTTAGGGTGAGATCCGTGCTTCATGTTTATAGTCATCATCTTCCATGAATATGATTTAAGAGTATTGTTGAAGTACTGAGAGTTTTAGATTTTGCTGTATTTGGGTCTAAATGGTTTTTTTCTTTGCTTACCATAATATGAAAAGGAAATTTCTTAGACGAAAAAAATGATGGAAATTTCAGCAAGGCCTGTGTTTGGTGCCAGTTTTGATTGAAGTTGGCTTAAATCTAATTTGAGCATCAACTGAGACCTAGTCCCAGTTAATGCTGTTTACAGATAAAGGATGCTTTTCAATCTAATGTTAACTGAGAGTGGAGTTGGGTCCCATGCTTATCATATGGTCCCCAATTCCATGCTTATCATATGATTTATTATTTATTTATGCTTACTTGAGGATTGGTGTTGTGTTATGCTTTTTTGTCACTTTAGCATGTGTAAATATGTAATGTTCTTTGACCTAAATATAGAGATATTATTCACTTTGACTTTACAGAATTGCACTACTTGAGGTGCTTCTCAGGACGTCACTCATCATAGGGCTATTTCATTTCTATCACTCTTAACAATACAGTTTTCATCATCGGCCTCATGGCTTCTGGGCATCCTTCATGTTAATCTAATACCTCGAATAGTAGTTCTTAGAGTGCCGAATCACTTATATCTAAGTGTTCTTCTTTTGCCGTTATTCTCTGCTATTCAGTCTCTAACAACTGTGACTTGCTTCCTTTATTTTTTTTCCATCGATAAGGCATTGTTGTCCATGTTTTCTTGATAGGCATTAAGATTGGCGATTACTACGTTCAGAGATCACAAAGCTTTGTGGGAAGGATTGATGAAACGGGGGATGTCCAGAGACTATACCTGGGAGAAGGCTGCATCCAAGTACGAGCAAATCTTCCAGTGGGCTCTCATTGATCCCCCATATGTACGATAAACTAATCCTCCTACCTTCTGTTCTAAATTAAACCAGTTCTTTGTTTTTTTAATCTTTGTGAATATTGCTCATAATAATCTCTGTAGCTATATAATTTTGTGCCATAAGTAATGGGATATAGCAATAGGAGATAGTGGGACTTAGTAGTTATTGCCTCAGTTCAGAAATTCATTATGGGACATGTAGCAATTTTTCTTTGTTTGTCCTCTCAGGGCGTTTGATTCATTATTATCTTAATCTTAAGTTTTGCTATTTAGATTTAATGATATGTATAGGTGATCTTGTAAAAAATTATGAAATTATTACTTAAAAAATGACACTTAAATATCAGAATATTTAGATAACATGACATAACATCAATGTAACATTGTGCTAAATGCTCCCTTATGTATTTCTCAGGTTCACAGATATAGTTATTCTTTGATTTTTTTCATTTTTTTTGAACTCAGATTGCTTGTTGGGCATGTTTGTTGCGTTGACCTTTATGTTTCTGATATTGTAAGGTTCGTCACATGTGTGCAATGTTTCTGGAATGAAAGCCTGCTTATAGTAAGTTTTGTATTCTCTTGCTTGGTCTTTGGTCATACCGACCTGGCTATTTGTTCAAGAAAGTAATGTAGCTCAATTGTTAAGTTGTATGTAAGTAGTGATTTTTTGTTTGATGAAAAATTCGGATTAAAATTGAAATATTTGATTTTTCTTAAAGTATTTGTAATCAACAACAACAATAAAGCTTTAATCCCACTAAGTGAGGTCGGCTATATAAATTCTTAATTTTCATTATATTCTATCAATTAATAAATTCTTATTTAGATTTAAGTGAGTAAGATTACTCCTTATTATTTTTTATCATATTTTTTGGCTTTCTTTTTCCTCTGTGTGGACAAAATATAATAATTCAATTTTTCTTACTAAAGTTTCAGTCAGTTTACGATTTATATGTTCAAACCATTAAGCCGACTTTCTCGAAGTTTATTCTACAAGTTCCAGATGTGCTTTTACGATCAACTTTGCAACCTGCAAAGTCAGCGTCGGAGTTTCCTATCAAGTTTGATGTGCTTTCTTTTGTATACCAAAGACCAAGTGAGTGAGTGCCGACTAAATATCTAAAGATCCGCTTAACAACAGTTAAGTGAGATTCTTTAGGAGACGATTGAAAACGAGCACACATGCAAACACTAAAAACGATATCTAGTCTACTTGCGGTTAAATAAAGTAATGATCCAATCATACCACTATAGAGCTTTTCACCTACACTCTTACCTCTTTCATCCTTATCTAACTTTGTAGATGAGCTCATTAGAGTGTCAATATGCTTTGACTTATCCGTGCCAAACTTTTTGAGAAGCTCTCTTGTGTATTTGCTTTGACAAATGAATATGCCATTGGGAAGTTGTTTGATTTGCAATCCAAGAAAGAAGTTAAGTTCTCCTATCATGCTCATTTCAAATTCCCTAGACATACACTTTGAAAATTTCTCACATAAGGATTCATTAGTAGCACCAAAAATAATATCATCCACATGGACTTGTACAACAATGAAATTTTTATCATGTTTCTTTGTAAACAGTGTTGAATGAACTTGTTCCTTGATAAAATCATTGTCCACAAGGAATTTACTTAATCTCTAATATCAAGCATGGGTGCTTGTTTCAAGCCATATAGAGCCTTTTTAAGCTTAAATATATGATCCGGAAGAAAAGGATCGATGAAACCGGGTGGTTGCTCAACATAAACTTCTTTGTTAATGAAGCTATTAAGAAATGCACTCTTGACATCCATTTGAAATAATAAAAAATCTTTATAGCAAGCAAATAAAAGCAATAGGGGAATAGCTTCTAACGAGCAACAGGTGCAAAGGTTTCCTCAAAATCGATCCCTTCGATTTGAGTAAAATCCTTAGCTACCAAATGGGCTTTATTACAAATAATAATACCGGAATCATCAAGCTTATTTCAAAAAATCTATTTTGTATCAATTATGGAGTGATTTTTAGGACGTGATATAAGATCTCAAACATCATTCCTAGAGAATTATTCTAATTCTTCTTACATGGCAAGAATCCAGAACTCATCTTTCTCGTCTTCTTCGAATGATTTTGGCTCAATCTGAGAGATAAAAGCGGAGTGAATTACCTCATCTTGGAAAGAAACTCTAGTGCATACTCCATGTGATGGATCACCAATTATTAACTCTGGAGGATGAGCCTTACTCTAGTGCATACTCCTTGTGATGGATCACCAATTATTAACTCTGGATGATGAGCCTTTTTGTACTTCCATTCTAATGGTAAGTTCAACTCATTCACACTTTCTTCCTTTCCATGAGTGTGAACACAATCATGATGAGATTCTTCTTTGGCTTTTGTTTCTCCGCCTTCCAAACTTAGCTTCTCTATACCTTCAATAAGATCACCATCTCTCTTTGGAGAGTTGGCATTAAATTCATCAAATTCAACATGAATGGATTCTTCAACCAACATTAACCTCGTGTTGTAAATACGATACACTTTGCTAATTGAAGAGTATCCTAAGAAAATAGCTTTATCGGATTTTGAATCAAATATACCTAAATTATCCTTACCATTATTCAGCACGAAGCATTTGCAACCAAACACGCGAAGATGAGAAATATTCAGTTTTCGACCTTTCCATAATTCATAAGGGGTCTTCTTCACAACATAGCAAGCCGTATTTACCACTTCAGCCTAGAAGTACTTAGGAAGTCCACGCTCATGAAGCATAGACCGTGCCATCTTAATAAGTGTTCAGTTTTTTCTCTCCACAATCCCATTTTGTTGAGGTGTTCGAGGAGCCGAGAATTTATGTGAGGTACCACGTTCTTCACAAAAGGATTCAAACTGTTCATTTTCAAACTCGTCACCATGATCACTACAGATAGATAAAGCATTAAGACCAATTTCATTCATGATGCGCTTATTTAAAAATTTAAAGCAGTCAAATGCATCATGCTTATGAGCAAGAAATAATGTCAATGAAAACTTAGAGTAATCATCTACAATCATTAGAAAGTATTTCTTACCTGATTGGTCCAAATAGGTCCATATGTAACAATTCAAAAGATTTGCATGAAGAGATAGCAGTCTTGGACTTAAATGAAATTCTAGTTTATTTTCCTAATTGACATGCATCACAAAGCTTATCTTTATCAAATGCAATTTTAGGTAGACCTTTAACTAAATCTAATTTAGAGATTTTATGCAAAGTATGCATGCGGCATGTCCTAATCTTTTATGCCATAGCCATAAACTATTATCATGAGATACTAAACATTTTATTTCATTACAAGTAATAGAACCAAGATCAACTTGATAAATATTATTATATCTATTTCCTACAAACATAATAACATCATTTTGCTTGATAAGATATTTAGAAGCATCAAATAAAATGTCATAACTATTATCACATAATTGAGATATGCTAAACAAATTATATGCAAGACCATCAACAAGAAGGACCTTATCTATGAAAGTTGTAGAATCTTTACCGACTTTATCAATTTCGATAATGAGTTTCTTGGTATCATCGCCAAAGGTTATAAGCCCTCTATTTCTTGGTTTTAGCATGATGAATTTTGATTTATCTCCAGTCATGTGATGAGAACAACCGTTATCTAAGAGCCACATGCCTCTACTGGTCCCACTGTGGAGACATACCTATACAAAAAAAATCTCATGTTTTGGTTTTAGGTACCCAAATAAATTTGGGTCCTATTAGATTAGTAGTAGTAAGATAATCAATTTCAGATAAGCCTTTCGGAATTCATACATATGATGAGCTTTTAGATGCCAACATGACTTTTTTAATTTTACAAGTATAAGCAACATGTCAATGCCTTTGGCAAAAATTACAAATAATATGTGGTGGAATATGCTCATAAGTTTGACAAGGGTTTTGGGAATCATTTCTTACATGCTTTCTATTTCTGACATAAGAATCATTGTTTACCCTAAGCATGCATCTAGATTCAAGCATGATATTTTTGGATTTGAGCATTTCATTTTCTTTTGAGACTTTAGTAACAATCATGCTGAGATCATTATTATTTAAAGTAAGACCATTATTTTTTTTTTAAATTTTTTACAAAGAGAGTCACATGAGCTTAGGGTTTTCAAAACCGGACCGGACCGGGCGGTTCGACCGGTTCAACCGGGAACCGGCCCAAGGTCCGGTCTGGTTCAACATTAGAACCGAAATCAGCTAAAAACCGGGTTGAACCGGTAAAAACCGGTCCAACCACCAAACCGAACAAACCGGTCAAACCGGAATTATTATTTGAGTTTCTTATTTTATTTTTATACATTGATATTTGAGCATTAATATTTTAATATTAATATTATATTTTGAATAATACTTTTTTATATAATGGATGTTTAACTGATTTATTAACTTTTTCATGAATTTATTTCGAATTGTTATAAAAGAGAGTATTTTAAATGACAAATTGGCAAAAAAAATAATTGTATTCATTTTGCTTTGTTTTTTTAATTTTTTATACATTTTTTGTGGTAGTAAATTTTTTAAATTAGTTGTATTATTTTTTTTCAAAATATTTTTTATCATATTTTAAAAATTAGTCTCACATTTAGAAAATTTATATTTAATTATGATGTAATTATTAAGTCATCCGGTTGAACCACGGTTCAACCGGTTGAACCGATAAAACCATGAACCGGTCGATTGACCGGTTCGATCTTCGGTCCGGTTTTGAGAACCTTGCATGAGCTATGAGTGTTTTTCAAGAAAAAATATCTATTTTTCAATTTTTCATAACCATGAATGAGATCAACTAAATTCTCTTTCAATTCATCATAAGTAAGAGGTAGTCCATTTACCGAATTTGTAGATTCAACCTCATTGTCATCAACGTCAGCCATTAAGCATAAATTGGCCACTTCTTCTTTGTCATCACTTGTGTTGGCCCAGAGACTTCCCAAGAAGGGGGTGAATTGGGATTAAAAAAAATATTTAGATGATTTCTTTTAATTTAGAAAAAAGAGGAATAAGATGTAGTATACTTAAATTTGTCAAAATGACCAAGTACACTAAGTTCGATATCACCTGGACAAGAAAAAACTGAGCAGAAAATTTTACCCGAACAGTCCGGTTGATTTTGAGAATTGACCAAGGTTCACAAAGCAAGAAAATTTTTCCAAAACAATCCGGTCGATTTTGGGAATTGACCAAGGTTCACAGAGCAGTGCAGAAATGAATCCAAAAGAGACGAGAAATAATAAATTTAGAGTTTACTATTCATATATCTGTTTTGAATAAAAGTATTTCAGGTTTTCTATAAATTTAAAATACTTAAATTTAGATATGTTATATCACTTTGGTTCAAGAGAATTTAAGAGCAAAAGTGAAAAGAACACAACAAATTTATAGTGGTTCGGCTTACCGCCTAGTCCACTCCTCATGCTCCTCAAGTGAGAATTTTCACTAAATCTCCCCGGCTTTTTACAGGAATCAAAGCCGAATAAACTCAATATAATCCTATGGCTTTTTACAGGAACCAAAACCAAGAAAACCTACACACCACGGCTTTTTACAGGTACCAAAGCCGAGCAAACCTACAAAAATAACTCCAGAGAAAATAGAGAAGAGTACAAGATTTTGCTAGCTTTGCTAGCTCAATTACAACTTAAGTACAAAAAAATAAATTACAGTGAAGAGCTCTATGCATACAGCAACTTTGCCAAGAGTGAAAACTCATAGAAGTCCAAGATTAAATTATGTAATCTTGGGGTAAAAGAAAAAAAGAAATTATCTCAAAATATTCAGAAAAAGCAAGCTTTAAGATACGAAACTATTAGTTACACAGTCTTGCTTTTATATTTCAACGGAAACAAAAGGTGAAGGTTCAGTTATGAAAAACTTGAAGTTGCGACAAAACCGAAAAAGCCAAGAAGGAATGTGAACAATAAGAATTACAGAAGAGGCTTAAGAACAGTGAAAAACGCAGCACTTTTTCTTCCTTTTGATTCTCCTTGAGGAGGTTTATTTGCAAGTAGAAGCTTGAAGAAGAGCTTAGAAGATTTTCGAGCAGGAAGAAGTTGCAAGAACAGCAGGAAATGAATGTTTTTATTTTCCTGCAGCAGGTGGTAAGCATGAGGTTTGATATATTTGCCTTTTATTTGAATTAACCAATTGTAGACAACCATTTTAACATGTTATACAAGTGGACCAATGAGAAAATAGCAAGCAGAGGGTATTTCGGACATTCCATGGTGATGAAGTGTCCATTGGAACGTTGGAGACAGATTGAGTTCAGCAGATTTTATATTTTAAAGATAATGATTAAGTCCAACCATGCTTGGAATAAGGGAAATACTAAAGAATAAACCTGGGAAAGGAGGCTGATGAAAAGCATAGAATAATAGTTTGTCCATTTCCCAAAAACAAGCATGCTGAAGGGTTTTGTTTTTAGCAAAAAGAATAAAAAAAAGGCTAAAAACACCCAAATTTTCACCCAAGAGTTAAAACGAAGAGAAGATGCTACCTGAGATAGATTTTGACAAATTTAGTGAGTTTAGAAGGACAACATATTCAGCAAAATACTCAAAGACTATAGAAAGGAAAAGTGGAATGGGAAATATAACTATTTTTCCATTAAAAAAAGAGAGCAAGGAGTAAAGAAATAGTTTTTGAGAGATGTTCAAGTTAAAATATATTTTTAAAGTGGGCTGTAAGGAACAAGATAGTGGAAATAAGATATTCTCAATTTTTGGAGATTTGGATAGGCCAAACGGTCAGCTGTACAGCTGAGTTTGGGCCAGTCTAGAGAAATCTGGCCGATTTTGAAAATCGATCGATTTTTCCTGCAGCTGCAAAGATGAATTTCACAGCAAAGATTAACAAGAAATGGATAGACCTTAGGCTGACTAAGATTGAGTACAAGTTAAATCCTTGGCAAAAACATGCATGCTTACAATTAAGTCCTAGAAATAAAAATAAAAATGAACCAGGTAATATACTTCTTTTCTTGAACTTTGAATTTGGACATTCACCTTAATTATGGCATTAATGACCTGAAAAACATACTTGATAAGATAATTAGTCCATAATGTTAAATTAATTATAATCATCAAAATTAAGAGGTTCAACAACTTGATGAGCTTTCATCTGAGTCGCTCCAAGTGGCTACAAGAGCCTTCTTTTTCTTTGACTTCTTTGGCTTAAGGAGAGGGCAATTTGGCTTTATATGTCCAGGTTTATTGCATTTGTAGCAAATGACATCATTTTCTTTGGACTTTAGAGTACTTTCTTTGTTTTCTCTCTTTTTGATTTACTTTCTTTGTGAGCGACGAAACAAATGTTTCTTTTTCTTCATGAGGGTATCAAATCGCCTTGAGATTAAGGCAATTTCATCTTTGAGCTTTTCTTCATCATTTTCACTTGAAGTTGGTGTCACTTGTACTTAGGGGTGGCAATTTGTACCCGTACCCGATAAACCTGCCCCGATCCGCCCCTAATGGGACGGGTATGGGTACTCAAATTTTACCCAAAACACCCGCCCCGCCCCGTTATGAAATGGGGCGGGTTTGAGTATGAATCATATAGACCCGCCCCGCCCCGTACCCGATTTAATAAATTTTAAAATTTTAAAAATTTTAAATTTTAATACCTAAATAAAAATAGTCCTTTGGAAAGAGAATGCATGTACTTTGGAAAGAGAATGCATGTACTTTTTACTGTAAAGTTTTTCTTACTTGTAATAGTTGACATTTCCAGTTGGCTCTTAAATCAATTGATACATGTTGCCTGCAAGGGTCTTATAACTGCCTCATATTTGATTTTCTCTTTAATTGTCACATGCTTGCTTTATATAGAAATTCATGCTAAGAAAGTTGGCAATTTGAAGAATTTATATGAAAGTTATTTATTATTCCTGATCTTGTTACATATATTTACATACAAGGAATGGTTTTTATAGAAAATGTCACTAACACCATGAGGTTACAATTTTTGTTGTTTCAAATAGAATAAAATAATTCGATTTTCATTAACTGAGTGAGGAAACGGGGCGGGGCAGGGCGGGTACGGGTTTATGAAAATTAGAAGCGGGGCGGGGCGGGGCAGGGCGAAAACGGGTATGAGGCGGGTATGGGTAATGAATGATATATAGCGGAGCGGGTACGGGTATTTATAAACCCGACCCAAACCCGCCCCGTTGCCATTCCTACTTGTACTTAAAGTAGGAGAAGAGACTCTTAGAGCTACAGTCTTCTTTTTCTTTGCAATTTCATCTTCCTCATTCTTCTTTTTTCTTTTCATTTCTAGCTCATATATTGTTAGTGAGCCTAACAACATTTCGAGTTCTAGAGTAGAGAGATTGCGAGCTTCCACGATGGTCGTTACTTTAGCATCATAATCTCCAGGAAAACACCTTAAAACTTTTCTAACAAGTTCTTCATTAGTGAATATCTTTTCAAGAGAAATAAGACCGTTAGTAATATTAGTAAAAGGAGTGAACATATCCTTGATAGATTCGTTCGAATGCATTTCAAATAATTCATAATCATGAATCAACATGTTAATTTTTGATTTCTTAACTTGATTGGTACCTTCATAGGTAAGTTCTAGTTTAGACCATATCTCATAAGCTGTATTAAGATTACAAATGCAATTGAATTCACTTGGAGACAGTCTGCATTGTAGACGGTTGAGTGCTTTGGCATTTAGTTGTGCCAATCTCTTTTCTTCAACTTCTAAATCAGCAAACTCCTTAGGAGTGACCTTATCTTCTTTTATGGAAATCACAAAGGGCTTCCTTGTGACCTCCCATAATTCAATGTTCATTCCTTACTAGTAGATCATCATCCTTCTCTTCCAGGAATTATAGTGTTGGCCTTTGAAGAGTGGTGGACGATTTGCCGAAAGCCCCTCACATATGGTATTATCAGGAATATGAGTGGGAAGAGTTATGGATCGACTCTAAGCGATTAGTCCTGTAAATATTTAGCACACAATTAAGGAGACCTACTCTGATATCACTTGTTGGCCCAAAGGCTTCCCAAGAGAGGGTGAATTGGGAATAATAGAATTTTCAAGTTAAATTAAAGCAATAAACTTAAGAAATAATTCAATTAATGCTGAGAGGTTGATTTAGCAAGTAGGTCTGTGGAAAAGTTAGAACAGAGGGCACCGCTAGAATGCGAGGTCAATTTGAGAAATAAGACTCAGTGTAGAAATAAAGTAATTTATAAAAGAGAAGAGCAAACAGCATAAATATCACACAGAAGGCACAAGAGATTTGTAGTAGTTCGGCCTCCTGCCTAGTCCACTGCCCACGCACCTCGAATGAGAATTTCACTATAACCCTGGCTTTTTATGGGAACTAAAGCCGAATAAACCCAGTATAATCCTATGACTTTTTCAAGAAACCAAAACCAAGCAAACCTTCAATCCTACAACTTTTTGCAGGAAATCAAATCTGAGCAAGCCTACTATCCTCCACTAGGGAGAAGGAGAAAGGAGGAAAGGTTTTGCTAGACTAGCTAGCTTAAATTATAATGCATGTACAAGAATTAATATTACAATGAGGTACTTTATACACATGCAAATTTGCCAAGGGTATACTTGAATAATTCCAAAAAAAACTAATGTAAAAACAGTGAGTAAAAATAATTTGGGAGCTTGGAGAAGGACACAATATGAGCATTCAATAGGAAGAATAAGAAGAAAACAAGAGTTTTAGTGAATCACAAAAAGTAACAGCTTAAGAAACAAGATTCACGGCAAACCAAACACAGAACAGCAGCAGTATAATTCCTGAAGCAGGAAATAAAACAGAACCAGGGAAGATTTCAGCTTCTCTTCACTTGAGAAATACCACAATCTCCTTTTTTGAAATCTCCTTCAAAAGATTTGCAAATATGGCCTTGGGAGAGTGAAAACTGAGTGAGAGCTTGAGAGGAGAAGATGAGTTTCTGCAATCCAGAAACCAGAGAGTGCAAAATAATTTTTAACAGTGTAAGCGCTACTGGTGTAGAAAATCACATTAGCTTAAGAGGAGCAATCAGAATTTTTCCGTTGGAAAGACAGAGAAGCAAAACAGCCCTTTTTGTCCTTTTGTGTTTGAAAGCTTGTTGTACTTAGCCAACACAAAGAGACAAAGCTAAGTGGACGAAAATAATAAAAAAAAAGAATCAAAGAGCATGCCTCAATTTTTATCATGGTAGCTATCACACACAAAACAAATCAGGCTTTTAAAGAAACAGTGCAAATGATTAGAACACAAGCCAAAATGTCATGGGAGAAACAAAACCCAAGTTACAAGGGAATGGAATGATGGCTTTTGATTTGGATTGATGTGGCTTATAAGTCCTTTTAAAAAATATATAGGTATTAACCAATAGGTTATGAGTTGCCATATACCAAAATAGAAGAGCAATTAATGACCATGTGGGCATCTATCATAGACAAGAAATTGTGTTAAGCTAAATCATCTTCTAACTTAATATATGATAAGTATTGAGTTTTGAGTTAAGCTTCAAATTCAAAATAATAGATTGAGTGAGCTACACTCTCAATTCAAATTACTTAACATGAATAGGTTGATGTGATTTTTGCTTAAGCAATCAAACACGATAACTATGAAAGAAAATAAGGTTTTCTTAACTGGAAAACCAAAAGGAAAAACTCAACTAAAAACCTTGGCAAATATACACGTGCTCACATGATTGTCCTAGAAAATAAAATAATAAAATTCCAGTGAGGTCTCGCTTTTCTCTAGACTTTAATTTGGACTCAATTCTCAAATGAGATAATGCAACCTGTTAACATACTAAACAAGTAAATTAGTTCATAATGACTAAATTAATTGTGGTCATCAAAATCAAAAAGTTCAACAGTATATATTACCAATAGTAAGTTTTTTAAGTATAGTTGAAATAAATAAGATTAATTGAAGATGATATAAATATTTATGGTAGATATCAAATCTCAAAATATACCTATTTTTGGACATATACTATTAATACATGTGTACTTACTTTTGTGATCTAGATTGGATCTTCCGGTCAGAACAACTGGAAATTCTAATCGTCTTCCGCCCAATCCGAACAGGCTTGCTCAGACTAACCTAATGATCATTCGTTCATCTTCCACTTTGTTTGCTTTACCATTAACTCATTGGCAAAGAACACATGAGAGAACCCCAACTCTCCAATCTAATTCTGTTCATCTTCGAGAGAAAGTAATATTGAATATAGTAAACCTTTAAAAAAGAAGCTTGACCCTGTTTGGCGTGAGGACCAAAATAGGACCAAAATAATACTACTTTAAAAAATAACAATAATAATAATAAATAAATTTTTTTAATTATTTTACATAAATTTTAATAAAAATAATATTATTTTATTTCACATACTCAATAATTTTCAATAAAAATATCAATTAATATTCAAATTGAGTATTTTAATCTAGGATATGAAATAAAGTTAATATTTTTATAAGTTTTGGGAAGCAGCACAACTGCGGTGTTGGTCTCTCTTAGCTGACACTGCCATGCCAACCGTTGTTTGGCTCGCTATTATGTCGAGGTATTGCCAACTTTTATATCAATTATGCCTGTTCGCTGCTTTGCCTAAAACTGAAATGGACGGTGATTAAAGCAAAACACGATGGGAAAGGATGTGCATGAAGCTCTTCGAAAGGTTGGGACCTGCATGAAATTCTGAAAAACATGAGGGACCCAATAAAAATTTGAGAATCTGAGATGAAATTACTTGAATGTAGGAATATGACTTTCTTGAACTTGCTGAGCATAAAAAAGAATACCTTGCTGGCCCATCTCACCCAAGCACAGGGGTGGCGTCGAGGCGATTTTACTCGAGCCGGGCTAAATTTAAATTAAAAATTTTTAATTTTGAGTCATGTTTGATTCGAGCATGTTAAAATTCTATTAATTTTGAGTCGATTTTCAAATTTTATCAAGATTAATTATAAGACATATTTTTTGAGTATATTAGAATATAATATTATAAATTTACTTAACTTATTTTTTTTATATATGTTATTATAACGTATTTATATACATTAAATTTCTAAGTTATCTTTTAAAAATTTATTAATGTATATGTTTATGGTATATTTCGAGTTGAATTAATTTTTTTTCAAGTAAATTAATTTTGAATAAGAGAAAAATTAAATCGATTTTAAGTCAAATGAAACACAAATAAATGTAAAATGAATTTAAATTTTCACATAAAATTGCCGCTCTACTCGAGCATTCTTTATAAGTTGTTCTCTTGAGAATCACCCCAAACTCTATACCGGTTGGCAAACCTCGATTACTTGCAAGTTTTTGCAGATCGATCATGGTGAACAGCTCGGCTTATGCTCGCATTTCCAACGCGAGCCCGAAGGAGTTCCGAGCGAACTCCGTCGTCTTCTTTAGCGCCGTCGGCGGACACACCGACAGCACTGAATGGGCTCTCTGTTTCCGGCCGAAAGCCGCCGCCGTCTACTCGGCCGTCACGGGGGAGGACGGAGACGAGGAGACAGACATCAAGGCCATGGCTCTATTGATTCACGCGGCCAAGAACTGCGCCTCCTTCGTCTCCGCCGAGAAGAAGGAGGAGAAGGATGCCGCCGCAGCCGCCGCCGCCGGGATTCAGATTAGAAAAGGTCGGGCCTTTTTCTTTTTTATTAATAGCAAATCAGTTTGCTCTAATTTGAGCTTATTTTCAATTAGAACTTTTTAATTTTTAAATTAATCAAATAACTCTTCTAATTTTAAATAAATTATAAATAAATTTTTTAAGATTAATAAAATACTTAATAAAAAAAATTTAATTAAAAAGTAAATTTGAATCTTTTTATCTAAAATCTTAATTTAACTTTTAAATTAACCAAATTAATTCATTAATTAAAAAAATATCTTCCATTAAATTCTTTATTAATATCAAAAAATTATTTACATATTATCTTAATCTAAAAGATCTGCTTAGTTAATTAATGAACTAAAAAAAACTTAATAAATATACGTTAAAACTAGAGGGACTTTGTTACAATTAATTTTCTTCTTCATTTCTTTTTTAAACCGAGAGGCTAGTTACTTGCAGGTCCCTATAGATTGAAATAATTTACAAGTTTGATATTTAAGTTTCTATGAACATAAAATCAATTCGATTAGCTTTGCTAAAAGATCGATCGATCAAAATTCAATCGGATTTTTGATTAAAAATTGAATAACATTTTAAATAGAATCGAAATCCACTTAATTCAAATGGACTGTTTCTAATAATTTGTACAATACTAAAAATGTTCATATTATATGATCATCAAATATAAAGATGGTTAACTAATGTATTAGAATGAATTACATGATTATTAATATATATTTATGTTATTTTATTGTATTTATATTAGACCTTTTTACTTATATATATATATATCATTTTCAAAAATGAAATTACTGGGATATCAACTTTTTAACTTCTATAATTAAATATAAATATTATTTTTATATCACTTCAGTTATTAAAAATGATATTTGCAATCATAAAATTTTAAAAATAATGTGCAAGTAATATTTAAATATTGGGTGACAGGTAATTACTCTTAAATTTATGTTTTGAAAATGATATGCAAATAAATTTTTTTTATATATTTTTAATATAATATCAGTAGTGAATAATTATCTAAAACGACATATTTAGCTTTTTTATCACTTCTTTAATTTGTAGAAAAAGTAACAAATAATTAGGTTAGCATGTTCAAAGTAAATCAAAATCTGCTATTAAATCCTGTAAAAATAAATAAATATTTTAATTTTTAAACCCTATGTTTTTTCAAATCAACTCAAAATAAAATAAAAAAAATACATATTTCACCTCAAAAATTTCATTATCACTTATTTAATACACAAAACCGCTCTCAGTTGTGATACATAATTACAAATTAATGAATTTTAAGACAAACAGATGTAAACCTTTGGCTCTATTTGTTTGCCCAGATTAAAATATATCTGATATATCACATCACTCATAAAATTTAGTACTAAAAATTAACTATATTTCATAATATATACATAATTAAAAATAAAAAATTAATTTTATTTCATATTCTAAGATAATAACTAATTTATATCGCATTCCTCACACATCTTAAAATAATAATTAATTTCACTTCACATAATTTATAGTTTTTAATAAAAAATATATATTTATTTAAATTTAACTTTAATTTTATTAAAATTAAATTTTACAAACAACCAAGTTTTAATTATTGCTTATAAGTATTATTAAAATAGAAAGTAAAATTAATGTTTGTATTTTAATCAAAAAAAATTGGTAGAGTCAGTTTCTTCCCACTAGCTAAGATGAATTCTTCTTTTATCCTTAATTTGGATGAATAATTATGAATTACAATTATGAATTACTTTCTTTTGATTGAAAATTTATGATTAATGCATTTAAATTTAATACATTTTGAAAGCAACAAATGTCAAATTTTGATGTTAGACAATAATAATTAGGATAGTTAGCAATTAAATCCTCTAATATATCCTCATATATAATTATGTCTCTAATATTTATAAGCTAAGCAAAGTTATTCTTAAGGTTACGTGAAGTGTGCAACTCGGTTCAATTCTATGGGAAATTGGAACTAAACCGATTGCACTCAGCTTTATGATTTTAGGAATCAGAATTGAACTAAGTTCATCAGACCGGAACTGAGTTTTCAGTTCTAATCTAGTTCGGGTTTGATTCCAAATTTAAAATATAACTTCTCTTCATATGCTATAAAATAAGTAAACAAAATTTTTAAAAATGAATTTTTTTTTTTGAATAATTAAAACTAAAATTTTAATATTGAATACATCACTAAATATCAATCTTTATATTAAAAGTCTACAACCAATATTCACATGATGGTAAGATTGATGCAATTGCTATTCATCTTTATATAATTATTTATTAAATATTAATTATGTATTTTTATTAGGCTTCTGTGTAAACACTCGAAATTTGATATTTATATATATATATATATATATATATATAATATATCAACACTAAAATTTTAAAATATTACATCATCTTTTATATACATAATATCACATAATTCAGCAGCGGTGAAAAAATGATATATGAGCCATTGTTAAATTTGTTTATCAGGTTAACTTTAATTTGAGTCTGATGCATAAATTTTATATTATATTTATAATATTTTAAATTTTATATAGATTAATTTAATATTAAATTAATTTTATTTCATATCTTATATAAATTTTAAAGAAATGTTTTTATATATGTTATCAAAAATTTTAAATATTATTTTTATATTAAAATAAAAAAAGTGATGTTTGAGTACTATTTAATTTGTTATATGGCATCGAAGTAATTATTTTTATTTTACATTTTTATATATCTTATTTTTTATAAATTTTAAAATTAAAATTTCATCTCAAAAATTATTATTTAATCTAATTAAAAAATAACAACACCAGCAAACAATTAATCCTCTTAGTAATATTCAAACAATTAATCATCTCAGTAATATTCAAAATCAAGGTTTTAAAACTCGGTCTAAACAACTGAGTTTTGACATTTTCAAATAGATAGTGATCCGGAAAAGCTACTAAAGTTCGGTTTCATCCAAAACTCAATAGTTTCAACAGTTCGGTCTAGTTTCAGTTGAAACTACCGAAACTTAGCCGAAACTTGATTAAAATTGTCAAAACTCAACTCTCAAAAAAATAATCTTCAATAATTATTAATAATTAAATAAAAATTTAATTTATAAAATTTAAATAATTTATAGTAAAAATTGAAATCATTAATATTGAAATAATCAAAATTATTAAAAATATTGAAACTAATATTTTCGTCTTGTTATCGAAATTGAAAACGAAACCGAGTTTTAAAACATTGTTCAAAATTTTGGAGATATATAATTATATATTTCCTTGAAAATAATTAATAGATGTAAATACTACTTGCAGAGCCATGGCCTCTTCCCACCGCCGCTCTCACCGGCCTCCCGGAGACCCTGAAGAAAGCTGTCGATGGAGTCTACATGGTCGTCGTCTTCCTCCGGAGCCTCCACCAATCGATGAAATCTCACTCCAACCGTGAAGAAGCCGAGGCGAGCTTCACCTCCGCCCATGGCAGAAACGTGATCCTCGACATCATCAAGTACGAGAACCAGCTCCCACTCCCCCTCCTCCTCACCATCATCCCCCACGTCGAGCAGGCCGTCAAAGACGCCAAGCAACCGCTCCTCGATCAGAAGTTCGTATCTGGCGAATCCGATCCCCTCCTCCATTCCATCACCGCCTTCTCCCTCGGCTTCTCCCTCGTCGACTTCCCCCAAATCGCCGGCGATTTCTGCCACTTCTACTCCCCCTTCTTCTCCAAAGAACCCATCGCCCCAAAAGACTTCAAGAAACAAACCCATCTCCTTGCGCTGTTGCATTGCTCTGTTTCACCGGGGAAAAGTACTCTTTTGAACCGGGCGGGCGGGCTGGCCCGTGGGCCCGGACCGAGGGCCCGGGATCTGGCCCGGTCCAGCGTGAAGGTGCGGGCGGCGGAGGGAGGGGCAGCGGAGGTGGAGTTCTTGGAGGTGGCGCTGAAGATGTCCGCGCTGGCTTACGACTACAAGACTGAAGTCGTGTTACGGAACTTGATCGCGTGGGAGGTGTTGAACGACGAGGACGAGAAGCCGGTGGCCGGGTTCTTTCGGGTGATCAGCGAGCTGATCGGCGACGCCGGGGATGTGGCGGCCATGAAGGGGTTTGGGTTGATGAGGGGGAGGTGGACGAGAGGGGGGGAGGTGGTGGAGATGGTGAGGAGGATAGAAGATGCGTTCGATTTTCATGCTTTTGGGAGCTTGGCGTTTGGTAGGGAGATTGGGGAGATGAGGAGGTTTTATGAGGAGAAGAGGAAGAAGGGGAAGGGGATGAGGAGGCCGGCGGTGATCTGGTTCGCCGCCGGGGTGGCCGCTCTGACTCCGGTGGTTATAACAGCAATATTTAAGGCAAGAAGATGCGTGTGACTGCGGATCAAATTAAAAAATATATTTACCATAAATAAATGTAAATATATATAATATATTATCCAAAAAATGTAAATATATACGATATTTCAAGTAAAATAAAGTACCATTTATGAAATAATATTTTATTAACTTTGCCTTCTATTTTTGAAGATTCAACATAATATTTATTACCTCCAGAGTTTCGTCGCTAGAGGAGAGACGCACCAAGATGGGTTAAATTTATTAGTGCGGGATCGTTGGTGGATGGTAGTTAGTAGTTGGAGAGGTAAATTTAATAGGACGGGACCGTTGGTAGGTGAGAAGGTGGGAGGATGGCAGATGAGATAATATATATATATATATAATTAAAATTAATTCCAGGAAATATTTATTTAATATAGCAATTATTTTGAAGTCCTCAGATAACAGATGCACTTATATTAAATTTAGAAATATATATATATATGGATATTAACAGGTATTTTTTAAGCGAATTATTATATCCTTCCCTACTTAAGAAATTTGGTCCCCCAAATTTACTTGAACAGATATGAATATTTATTCTTCATCGATTCTTCCGTCTCCCAGGTTGCCTCTTCTACCATTTAATTTCTCCATAAAATTTTCACAATGGGAATAGTACGTTTCTGAAGTACCTTCTCCTTTCGATCAAGAATTTTAACCGGCTTTTCTTCATAGGATATCTCATAGGTTGTATGTTTAGCGGTCCATATTTTAGTACGTGATTCGGATCAGCTACGTACTTTTTTAATGATGAGATATGAAAAATATTGTGAATTTCCGCTAATTCTGGAGGTAATGCAAGCTCATATGCTGACTTTCCAACCTGACAGATGATTTCAAAGGAACCTATATACTTTAGTTTAAGCTTGCCTTTGATACCAAATCGATAAATGCCCTTCCTTGGTGATACCTTCAAAAATACATACTCCCCAAGCTCAAAGCAATATCTCATCTTCTTGTGTCAGCATAAGCTTTTTGCCTACTCTGAGCTGCTAGAAGTCGTTCTCAGATTATTTTGATCTTTTGCAAAGTGACTTCAATGATCTCGAGTCCTAGCATTCTTCTTTCTCCAACTTCATCCCAATACAAAGGTGATCGACATTTCCTGTCATATAAAGCCTCATACAGAGTAATCCTGATGCTTGCATGGTAGCTATTATTATATAAAAATTCTACTAGAGGTAGATATTTTTTTCAATTTTCTCTAAAGTCCATGGCACATGCTCTCAACATATCCTCAAGGGTTTGAATCGTTCTTTCTGATTGTCCATCCGTTTCTGGATGATATGTTGTACTGAAACTAAGTTTCGTTCCCATAGTTTTTTGAAGACTAGCCCATAGTCTTGACGCAAAACGTGAGTCTCTATCTGATATAATAGATGTGGGCACCCCATGAAGCCGTACTATTTCATCAATATATAATTTAGCCAAGTATTCAAGAGGATGAGTCATTTTGATAGGTAGAAAGTGAGCAGATTTTGTCAACCTGTCTACAATTACCCAGATAACATCGCATCATTTAGATTTTGGTAACCCACAAACAAAATTCATAGTGATATGCTCCCATTATCAAGTAGGAATTTCTAGAGGTTGAAGCAATCTTTCTGGTCTTTGATGTTCTATTTTAACTCTTTGGCAAACTAAATAATGACTTATGAATTTAGCAATATCATTTTTCATCCCTAGCCACCAGAATTGCTCTCATAAGTCATGATACATTTTAGTTCCTCTAGAGTGGATTGAATATCCTGCACTATGTGCTTCACTAAGAGTTTTCATTTTAAGCTCTAGGGAGTTAGGAACATAGATTTGATTTCGAAATCAAAGAATACCATCAGATCCGATCATAAATTCTGAATTATCTTCTTTTATTACGCTCTGAGTCATCTTAGTAATCTCGGAATCTTCTTATTAGGCTATTTTGATTTTTTCATACAAATTTAGTTGTATACAAAGATGAGCTACCATTCTTTTATTATAACTTATTCGGGTCTCTAACTGTAGTTGCTCTTTTTTCTTTAATAAGTGTCTCCTGATTAGTAAGAGTATTACTTACAGATTTTCGACTAAGTGCATCCGCAACTATATTAATTTTTTTCGAATGATATTGAATATCTACATCATAATCTTTTAACAACTCTAACCATCTTCGTTATCTTAGATTTAGTTCCTTCTGAGTAAAGATATACTTTGGGCTTTTGTAATCTGTGAATATTTCACATTTTATTTCGTATAAATAATGCCTCCAGATTTTAATTGCAAAGATAACCGCAGCCAGTTCCAAATCATGTGTAAGATAATTGACTTCGTGGTTATTTAATTGTTTAGAAGCAAAAGTTATAACTTTTTTACCTTGCATAAGCACACACCCTAATCCCTTCCGAGAGGCATCACTATAAACAACAAAGTTTTCGGACGTTGAGGGAATAGTTAAGATAGGGGCTGTAACAAGACGTCTTTTTAATTCCTGAAAACTTTCATCGCAGGCTTTTAACCACTCAAATCTTACAGTCTTTTTAGTTAATTGAGTGAGTGGTAGGGCGATCTTCGAAAATTCTTCTACGAATCTTCGGTAATATCTAGCTAAACCAAGAAAATTTCTTACTTCAGTTATAGTTATAGGCTTTGGCCAATTAGTGATAGCCTCAATTTTGGATGGATCTACAGCTATGCCAAATGAGCTAATCATATGCCCTAGAAATGCCACTTATTGTAACCAAAATTCACATTTTCTGAGTTGACATATAATTTTTTATCCCTTAGTATCTGCAAAGTAATTTTTAAATGTTCTTCATGCTCTTCTTCGCTAGAGGAATATATAAGTATGTCATCGATGAACACAATAATAAATTTATCCAGGTAAGGTTGGAATATTCGGTTCATAAGATCCATGAACACTGCAGGAGCATTCTGAAGGCATGACTACGAACTCATAATGGTCATACCTTATTCGAAAGACAGATTTTGAAATATCTTGTGCTCGAATGCGTAGTTGATGATAGCATTCTTCAACTGATCAAAAAGATTGTCTATTCTAGGCAATGAGAATTTATTTTTGATAGTAATCTTATTCAGCTTCCGATAATTGATACATAATCTTAAAGTATCATCTTTCTTCTTAGCAAATAATACAGGAGCACCCTAAGGAGACATACTATGTCGAATAAATCCTAGATTAAGCATTTCTTGTAATTATCTTTTCAGTTCTTCTAGCTCTTTAGGTGTCATTCGGTAGGGCACCCTTGATATGGGGGCAGATCCTGGGATGGTATCTATAATAAATTCTGTCTCTCTCTCCGGCAGTAATCCAAGAAGTTCTTGTAGGAAAATGTTTGTGAATTCTCTAACAATTTTTATTTCATTTATTCTAGTTTGACTCTTTGTTGTTGATTCAATGTAAGCTAAATAAGTTTCACATCTTTTTTTTAATAATTTTTGGTTGCAAAAGATATAATAGGTAAGACATCTTTCTTTCATTTGAAAAAAATTAAGCCTTCTTCAAGAGTAGGAAAACTTATCTTCTTGACAATACAATCAATCTTAGCATGCTAAGTTGATAATCATTCCATTCCTAACAGTATATCAAAGTCCTTTATAGCAAGAGAAAACAAGTTTGCGAAAGACATGATCTCCGATGTATATTTTACAGTTTAGATATATTATCCTACTAGCCAAAATTTCTCCTGAAATTGTATTTACGGTATAAAGTGTGTCTAACATTTTAGATGAAATATTTACAGAAGTTGCAAACTCAGGCAAGATAAATAAATGTGTAGATCCAGAAATAAATAATACTTGTGCAGGTAATCCTGAAATATAGATTGTACCTGTGACGATCGAGTCGGATAAAGAGAAAACCCGAGCTTGAGTTTGTGGCCTAGAGTTTGAATCAGGCTTCGGTATCATTGGACAATCTTTCACAAAATGATCTTTGTTACCACATCTAAAATAAGCTCTGGTACTCTTACGTATTTAAAAGTAGAATGATGATCTCCACTGCTTTGACACTTCACACCACTATCTGTTGGCATTCCTTCTTCCTTCCTTTTCTTCTCAAAACTTCCCTCATGCCTCTCAATTTGCTCATAACGATACTTTTTCCTTTCACGCCACTCTCAATCCTTTCACGTCACTCCTGATCTTCATTAATATTTTGTTCTGTGATCAATGCCCTTTGATATAATTCAGCATAATCGTAAATCCTCATAATATTTGTCTGTTTTTGAATATCCTTTCGCAAACCATCCTCGAATCTTTTTACTTTTTCTCGTGGATCGGCTACTAGATGACATGCATAATCAGAAAGAGCAGTAAATGCAGCTTCATATTCCATGACAGACATGAAACTTTGCTTCAAATGAATGAAGTCACGTAATTTCTTTTCTTTGATAGCAGGAGAAAAATATTATTGGAAAAAATTATCACGAAATCTTTCCCAAGGAACATGTTTAAGATATTTAAATTCAGTATTGAGTTGGAACTTCCATCATTTACGACCTTCACCGGTCAGCATATAAGAAGCAAAACTAGTCTTTTTATCATTCGGACACTCAATAAATTTAAAAATTATTTCCAATCGATCGATCCATTCCTCCGCAGCCAGAGAATCTGGACCTCCACAAACTGGGGTGGTTTTTTCTTTTGAAAATGCATATAAAGTGCATCTCTAGAGATCATTGTATTATTCTCTCGATTTTCATTAGTTTGATTTTGTAGAGAATCAGCTTGAGATTCCATTTTCACTTAGTAAACAATATATGTAAGCACATAAAACTAATATTTTATTTAAGAAATACTATTACATGTCAGAGAAGTAGACTGCAGAATTCCCACAACTGGGTTTGGGTACACTAAGGTTTTAAAGATGAGGCAGGGCTTGGTTCAGGATTCTCTTCCGGTTGGGTAAAAAGACTCTTGATGAGAGCTGACGTCTCCTTAGTTTTCTTACGAGGAGTTGGAGTTACAAGAGTTAAGTCAGGGTTTGTTGGCATTGAAAAGCCGCTTGAAGGTTTGGAGATGATGGGTAACAATTGGTCTGAGTCCATCTGGATTTTTCTTGGTTCTAGCTCCACTGAATCATTTGGTGGCTCATAGTGGCGGAACATAGACCAATTATCTTAGTAATAGGCTTTCATGGTGACTAAGGCAGTGAGTAGGTGATCCAATCGAGGAATCTCAATCATTGAGGCCTTGATTCTATCCCAATAAGAAGGTAAAGATGTTAGTACATGTTGTTTGGCCTCATCAGGAGTGATTTTACTTTCTCGGTGGTATCTAATCCATTCAAAAAAAACTAGAGTTGGTCAAGATTGGCCGCCTGGATGTTAGGGTTCATCTTAAACTTAATAAAGTGGGTAACTGGGTCTTTCTTGAAATCAATGGCATAAAGTCAATGAGTAAGGTGAAAGTTTCAAGGTAGGTCTAAGGTTACTTATAACTTATGCTCTGATACCAACCTGTCACACCCTCATTTTTAAGGACCAATTATCCATAAAATAAGAGGAGACTTACAGTCAGAATCACAAAACAGATTATAAAAAAAAATTTATTCATCTCATAACAAGGTTACATAAGTTCGAATACTAAGTAGGTTACCCAGAGTAACCTTAGATTAGAAAACTGAGAGGTAAAACAGTTAAACTGGATAAGATTAAATATTGGTGGGACCGTACGGGATGTAGGAAAATATCTTTTCTGAGATTTTTGCAGTCTTCTCCTGGCAATAGATTATTTATCTGAAAAACAACAGTCAGTCACGAGAATCGAGTAAACGATCTCCACCTTACCATGGTCAGGTGAGGTCTTATAGCTTAATTTAACAACAGATCAGAATATTAGAATAACTTGTAATATCAACTTGTTACCTTACAATATTATTATATTTCATACTATGCATATATATTAATATATATAAATTTTATAATGATGAAGGATCAGAATCCATAGATATACGTCACCAGTGTGACAACAGAAGTAGCAGATACATCACCAGTGTAACAACAAATTTATCAGATACGTCACTAGTGTGACATCAGAATAACTGAATAACAGGATATAGCGGATACGCCACACGTCCAGAAGGTGGTTCGTTAACCACCGAAATCTCAGCGCATCATATCATTATATATCTCAGGATACATGAGTTCAGTATAACCCAGTATAATATTTCAGCATAAAGTCCAACATAATATCGGCATAAAGCTAAGAAGAATATGCAGAATATAGCTCACACAATATAATTGATATTATTTTATAAATTAGTTATTTTAATTTAATAATCACGATGTCCTAAGTTCAGTGAAAATCGCTTACTTGGATTAAAGGCTGTAATTGTTTCTGGTGGATGACATGTTCCCTGATTAAGTTCAGTATGAATAACTACTATTATGCTTAATAGTTTAAATATTAACTTAAGTTACATAGGCTAAATAAGTCAAATAAGTCAAGTGGCTCAAAATTGGTCAATATAGGTCAAATAAGTTCAAATGGGTCAAACTAGGTCAACTTGGGTCAAACTTACTTAGTTTAGGTTAATGGGCCAGATGAGTCAAATGACAGACAGACCATACTTCTTAAAAGTAGCATGGGGGTCTTGTACTTGAGTGCGTAGACAGTTCGTCATGAGTACTTCGCTAAGGGTTGTTCGTCAATGGCCTTTCGCCGTGAGGCACCTTTTCGCCCTGCATCTGTCGTCGAATTCTTCTGGCGGTGATACCATGTATGCCTCTACGTATACGCTCCAGATGTGCCGGTGCGGATCCAAATACAACAATAAGTCGAACAGAATCAAATTTTATCAAACAATTTAAGGGTAAATTGCCTATGGTTGTCCAAGATTTTAGATTTTTTGCGTGCTGGTTCATAAATTTTAAATTGTAATACTTCAGTTTTTGAAATCTTAAATTAAGATTTTTAAACATTAGTCTATGGATTGTAAAGCGTAAGCAGCACTTGTGTCATTGAGGTTGATGGTTTGCTCAATTGTTTGGAAGGTTATTTTTGAATGTCATGAAAGAGAAAATATATTAGTTTATGGTTTTCATGAGATATAAAATTATTTTAATATTAAACAATGTGTAAGATATGAAATAAAGCTTATTTTTAATATTAAAATTTGTGTTAAATATAAAATAAAGTTGTTAAAACCTTTGAAGAATTTAAAATATTAATAAAATAATAATGAGACAAATAAGCTATAACAGTAGGTCGTATATCTATCACCTATAATGTTTCATTTAATTTGGACTATTGAGCATGCTAAATTTTATGATGAAGAGGGGCTAAATGGTAATAAATTGCAAAATTACTAAAGGGACCTAAATATCGTTATAATTTAGAATTTGTAGACTGGCGCACATGCAAAAATTCTAATTAAGCCCCATGAACTTTAAGTGCTTTGATTTAAAAATTTGTGGACTAATATATAAAAATTTTAAAACATCTTGGAACCTACTTACAAGTTACCTAAATTTTATTTTAAATGAATAATTGATATATAGTTTGGTTCCGACGGAACCATGCTAAAAAGGCCACCGTTTTATAGTCATGGCCAAAAACATTTCTTCATATTAAAAATAAATATAATTAAAAATTATATTATATTTAATTATATATAAATTTAATATTAAAAAATATTTTTTCTTGCATTTTAAATAGTTTTTAATATATATATATATATATTAATTTTATTTAAATCCCACAGCATACACGTATATCAAAAAAGCTCAAAAAGCTCTCATCCAATTTTTTTTTTTTTTTTGTTGAAATAAAAGTAACTAACCTTCAAAGTGAAGAAGATCGGAGAAGGACGAGAAAAAGAAGAAATTAAGAAGATCATAAGGATTTAGGAGGTGAATTGGAGTGAAATATCTAGGAGGAGATTCTGTACATCTCGTATCACAGGTGTAAATTTATTTTACCTCTTAGTGCGTGCCAGTTTTCAAAAATCAGATTAAAGCATACTTTTACATTTAAGATGTACAGAATATTATAGAGACCAATGAAGATCATAGTTAAATAGGTTCCAATAAGAAGGGAACTCTGCCTTCTATGTTAACTATTACAATAATAATAACAACCACCATCAATCTTTTATTCTAATAAATGAGATTGATTATATAAATTTTTTATTTTTCCCGAGTCAATGGCGTTTGAAAAATTAATCTGAAAGTAAGTGAATGAAGTACACTGTATACTACAGAGCTGAGTTGAGTTTGAAAAATTGAATTGAATCTAAATATTGAACCTGGATTTCAGCACAAAACTGAACCTGAAGAGCTCAACTGCAACATTATGGCTGGAAACTGACCTATACATGACTATCATAAAAAGCAATGACAAGACTTGAAATTCCTACCTCAAAATTGTTTTGGTTCAAGAAATGCGGACCGAATTTACGGCACATGTACACATGGCTTACCCTTCGAGCAAAACTCGAACTTTCTGACATTATTGTGAGAGTAGGCTTGGGAACAACTCTCTTCAATGTCCTCTTTGCCCCTCGGGTGCTGCATCTAGTGAGCATTTGTTCTTCTAATTTCAGGTTTGCTATAACTTGCTAGTCTCATTTGATTGGCTCTAATCCTATTTCAAGTCTTTCAGTATCTCATAATTATACACCTGTTATCATCTTGCAACAAAGCACTCTCTAGCTCTACCACCCTCCAAAGGTGGGGAGCCTCTCCTTCCTCCCGACGTTTTAAATTTTTTACTACCTCCATAATTTGGGAGGTGCTTTTCAGAATCTTCTCTTCCTCTCTTCTTATTTCAAACAACCTCTCTCCTAGGCTGCCTCCTGTCCCCTTGATGCCAAGCGTGACTTCAGGAGCAACCTGGGGGACCACCTTCTCCTTCTTAGTCGCCCCCTCCATCTTGCTTTCTTCCTTCTTCCTTCCCTTCTCTTCCTTCTTCTCATCACCTCGAGCGCTTGCTCAGCCTCTTGATCTTGGTATTCCTTCCGTGATGGCTGAAGCACGCAGAGCTCTTAATTTGTGTGACTGGAAGAAGCATGCTGTGTTAGAAATGGTGTGGTCATGGCACGCTGACAGATGCAGCCACCTCGCAAGCGTAGCCTCTACCTTAGGAAGGAACTGCTCAATGTTCTCATCTTTGAGCAGAATCTTCTCCGGGTCGAGGCTTTCTCTTGTGAGCGTCTGATGCACTACGCTCAGCTCCTTTCGCCCTTGACCGGAGAGCTAGAGATGTTCACCACCTCTGCCATTTTCTCCTTGCCTGCGGGTCCCTGTGTAGATTCCAGAGTCTGTGCCAGAACCCTAGCAACCTTGGCCGACGTTGTCTTCCCTGATAGGACTGTAGCCGGGACTCTCGCTTCCTCCTCCAGGAGCACTATGGCGGATTTCCCAGCTGCTAGTTTTGGCGACCCTTCAGGTGGTTCCAAGACCCTCTTCTTCTTCGAAAGAGGGACGTCACCCGGAGAGCCGCTAGTCCTCTTCTTCTTCAGAGGAAGACCTGACAGAATCTTCCACTTGTTGCTCTCTGCTATCTCTCTAATAAATCTACTCTCTTTCTTGCAAGATTTTCAGAAGATGGTGGAGGAGAATGCGAATCGGCAAGGTGCTGCTCCAGCTTTATCTTGATAGGCCTTGGGCAGCGCATCCACCATCGCGATGGTTCATATTTTGAGACTCATATTAATGTTCGTGCCCTGACAATACGAGGGGCTGATATTAACATATGGTTCCAGCACTAGATCTTAGCCATACACGTGGGGCCATATAAGCGTTAACCTTATTATTATTATTATTATTATTATTATTATTATTATTATTATTATTATTATTATTATTATTCTTATAGGTCTCCAGCCTCCCCACGAGGATATAGCAAACCTCAATCCCAACGATTCAAGGCCATTTTTCAGCAAACATCGATGACGATGTGTCTTAGCTGCATCTGTCAGCGTGCCACAACTGTACTATTTCCAACGCAGCATACTTCTTCCAGTCACACAAACCAAGGGGCCCACGTGCTTCAGCCATCACAAACCCCTAGAAAGAATTGCCAAGATCAAAAGGAGAAGCTCTCCTTCTACTACTTCCAGCTCCTTCGGTGGCCGACAACGATAAGACCACTAATGTGGATTCAGCAATTGAATATTTCATCCTTTTTCGAAAAACTTGGGCTGAGCTCCACTACATCCTGCCTACAAGTACCCTTGAACAGGCTTCAAGCAGGGGGGTGAGAACTTCTAGCTGGAAAGAGTGGCAAGATCTCTTTTGTACTAGAACTTGGGACAACAAAGCTCTCTCCCATTTCTTTTAATTTATTGTATTGGTCTTTTCGACCACCCCTTCTTTTTTTCTAGTAAAATCATCTCGTTATTCTGAATGCATATTACTCTTATTTAAGCCTTAATCATTAGACTTAGCCCTGTATGTGCCATCATTTCTTGGGCTCTCTTTCTCTTTGTGTTTTTTGGGACCTCTACTTTCCACGTCAACATTTTCTAGTACTTTCATTAAGACTCCGAGAAGATGGTGGCTAGGACACGCAGAACCAACTCGGCAACTCGTAGCACACATGCGGGTGAACCTTCTATCAGGGCGCCAGGTGACGAAGCCTTAGCTTCAACATCCTAGAGTCACGTCGGATCCACTTCTTCTTCTAGAGGTATCTGCATTTCAGAGTTACAGGGGATGCTGGCAAACCTTACTGACCTGGTTATTGGCCTCACAACCCAACAACCAAGAAGAAGCAAAGAGGTTGAGGCTCGAATGCGCCAAATATGTCCTCATTGGTGGGGAACTGTACAGAAGATCTTATTCCAGGCCACTCACTAAATGCTTGAGGCTTGAAGAAGCTCGAGAAGTCATGGAGGCTATTCACAAAGGGGAACTCACGCTCAAGGCCGAAGCTTGGTCATGTGAATCCTGTGCCATGGATTCTTCTGGCCTAACATCCATAAAGATGCTTAAACATTTGTGGAGAAATGCTCTCAATGCTAGTACTACGGCGATATGCAGAGACGGCCAGCTGGTTACCTTAGGCTCATTAATTCATCTTGGCCATTCGCCGTTTGGAGGCTCAATTTTTTGGGGCCAATTTCTACCGCCATCCAGAGCTACCGATGGGCACTGGTCGTTGTTGACTACTTCACAAAGTAGGTAGAAGCAAAGCCTTTTGCTCAACCCATTGCTCAGAACATCGAGAACTTCTTATGGGCCAACATCGTTTGTAGATACGATGTTCCGATGGTAATAATCACAGACAAAGGCACTCCCCTCGCCAACTAGTTGATCCGCAACTTCTGTGGCAAGTATCAGATAAATCTCAAGTATACATCTGTCTGGCACCCTCACACAAACGGACAGGCTGAAGCTGCCAATAAAAAAATCTTGAATATCCTGAAGAGGCGCCTAGATGGTGTCAGAACCCACTGGCCAGATGAACTGCCAGGTGCTCTTTGGGCTTACAATACAGCCCCATCCGAAGTGACCCAGGAATCTCCTTTCTCTTTGGCCTTCGGGATGAATGTTGTTATACCTGTTGAGCTTAAACACTACTCCCCGAGAGTTGAGGCACCTGCCAACTTCAATCTCGAAGATTTGCAAATCTGGATGAATGAAAAAGTTAATTCACTGCGGGTTGATCTGGATCTCGTGGAACCAAAAAGGCAGATAGTCGCACTCAAATGTCTGGAGCATAAACGCCGAGTTGAACGATACTTCAACCACAGGGTCAACCTCAAAGACCTCGCTCAGGGCGATCTGGTGCTCAAACGATGACTACTTGCTGGCAGCAATTTGGGAGTTCCCAAACTTGAACCCAATTGGGAGGGCCCGTACATCGTGCGCGAGATTGCAGGTCCTAACGCGTACTATTTTATGACTTCTGAGGGCATCCAACAGCCCAGGACATGGAGCGAGAATGATCTAAAGAAGGTTGCTTAGGACCTAATGACTATTTATTCTCATTCTTTACACATGGGATTCATTTGCACAGATTCATCAGAAATTTTTTTATATTAATATACATCTGGATTCCTCTTATCATGGTCATCTGGAGGTTACGTTGATGTCGATGTTCCAAATTCTAGAATTTCAATTGCCCCTGATTCATGATCATCATTGCAGAAATTAACGAAGACTCTCTTTTGGTACAAAATCCTTTGTTCAGGCATCTCATGTTCTGGGATTCTTATGCTATTAATCCTATAATTGATAATTCAAATTGAGGAGTTCATACTATCTAAAACATGAGTAACTTATCTATCATTCAAGCATCGTGCAACAGGTATAATTCTAACCTCAAACTCTTACCATCATACCCAAGGCTCTGCACCTCGTACACGATGATTCATCATCCTCACTATTCATATATGGAGGTCATCGAGCTTAGTTACGCCACAAGTAAGTGGGGTTTCCTATCAACACTTGGAACCCTTCCATAAATCCTTTTGGCTAGCGGAGGGCCAAAAGACCTGCTCGTAACCTTAGGGCAGTCCATGCTTTCTCCTTATGATACAGGCCCCCTAAGCAGAGCGCCTTCGCCTTCCACTAGGATCTACCGCTCTAACGGAGGTCAGCCCATGCCTTAAGCTCAAACAT
The DNA here is from genome assembly GCA_002786265.1 of Apostasia shenzhenica. Lineage (NCBI taxonomy): Eukaryota > Viridiplantae > Streptophyta > Magnoliopsida > Asparagales > Orchidaceae > Apostasia > Apostasia shenzhenica. The sequence goes on from KZ453531.1 coordinate 345,532, forward strand.
CGATCACGATGTTTCAGACGAACTAAGTCCTTTTGGCATCAGGTCAGATAACTTCTCCTAGGCAAGATCTTCACTATTATCATTACTTCTCTCCTGTGTAGGATTATAAAGGAGTATGGTTTTAAATCAAAGGTCGTACATACTCTTTCTGTATGATCGGCCTATGCCTAAAGTAAAAACATCGATTATGATGTGTCAGACGATCCAAGTCATTTTGGCTTTGAGTCAGACGATTCCTCCTAGGTAGGATCACTATTGTCATCAATTCTTTTTTGTGCAAATGTACAAAGAAATGTGATCTCAAACTTAGCCTGGGGAAATACTTTATATAGTTCAATTCGTCCATGGAAGTTATTTTCGCAAACTGGTATTCAAATCAAAACTAAATCCAGCCAAAGCTTCAAGTACATTTCATACAACATAGTATACAATCATTCAAGGTACCTATTTATTTTACATTACAAAAGACAGGTATATAAATAAAGCTTCCCTTTCATTCATTTTCAAATTACAAAATTGAAGTTACATTCACTCATCTTACATCGAAGCGGCTCGATCTTTACTAGCCTTATCCAAATGATTAAATATCTATTGGATAAAGTCATTAGTCAAGTCCAACCGCTCTTTCTTATAAATTGGATCAGCAGCTAGCCATGGGATGGGTTCCACTTTCGTGAGGTCATTCGCAGTGATCTTGCCCTCTCGAATTAAAGTGTAGACCAGGCCTTCCCAAGCTCTTCTGATCCTCTCTAACCTCTCCTTTTTAGAGGATAAGCTTATTTTGTATGCCTCCACAGCCGTCGCAGATCTCACCTCAACGATAGCCTCTTGGTCTTCAATGACCTTGTCCAGCCTTTCCCGTAGAGCCTTATTATCAGCCTTCAATTCCCTATTACAGATTTGTAAACTACAAACTCCTCTTATAAAGCATCATGCTGAGAAGACTTTGCTGTAAGTTGAACCTTCAAGACTTCTATTTCTTCGATCTGCTGCTGTATCTAGCGCCCTTACTCACTTACTTGCTCCTCCGTCTGCAAGGATATGTTCAGAAGAAGGGGTTGACGAGCAAACGCCTGAAAAACAGAACAGAGTTGGTACATCTCAACCAAGCAATTATCAAGAAGGTGAAGAGATCTATGAGAAACTCTTTTACAGCAACCATCCTGTTGGCGACGTTGGCGTAAGCATCAGGTGTTGAGGTTTTCTCAATCATTTCCTCCAGATCCTTAGCAACCAAGCTACCTTCAATCGCCAGCCCCATGTCTCTTGGGACTGTCTAACTTCGTCCGAATAATTGCTGAGAAAGTATTGTTAGTCTTCTTTCATCTCTCAATGTCTCCACAACAATCCTCGCACTGTCGTCCCTAAACCTTCCTGCAAAGTTGACGCAGTAGGGGGGCTCAACGCTCTGCTGCCATTTATGTGCTCCCTTGGCAGTCGATTGTTCTTCTTCCATAGTCTTCCCCTTCTTCGAAGAGGGCTCTGGACTTGTCTTTTCTTAAAGGTCCCTCTTCCTCTTAGGGACCTCCTTCAGCTCCAAGTCCAGACAGGGGCTCGCAGTTGCCCCCTCTGCTCCCCTCTCTTAGGCTCCCTCATGGCCCTTCTCTTCTTTCTCTTGGGCTCCCTCGAGGCCCTTCTTTTCTTTCTGCTAAATATTGCTTTGTGGATTCACAAAGCATTACAGGTTTAATAAATGATAATAACCAAAGCGCCACACTATTGGAAAATAGAATAATGGAAGCCAAACCAAACTCATTAGTTATTATTTCTTATAATAATGGGTAAGTTTCAACAAATTTTTTAAAAATACTAAAATTTAATTTTTCAATTTTATTAAAATTTATAATTAACATTTAATCTTTTAATAGAGACCATTGGATGTTAGTTGTATTAGATCCATACAGATTATGCATATATTGGATGGATCCTGTCGGTCAGCCTTATCGGCAGCTACTTAAATATATCGTCGATCGGTAAGTAAAGATTTTTATTTATATTTTTAATAAATGATTATTGCTTTATTGTGCATAAACACTTTCTGAATTTTGACAGTTCGATGATAAATTTTTGTATTACGTGTCTTCAAAAGAAAAAGTTTACAATTAAAGTAAAGATTGTAAAGGTATTGTAACTAAATTATATTTTCCAATTGAGTGAATTTTAATGATCATATTATAATATACTCAATTTTGTGTCTAATTAGTGTCCGATACAAGACGATGATATTAAGTGTGGATATTACATACTCATATATATATGCCACATTGTACTTGCGGGCTAATCAGAAATACCTCCTACTGTACGTGGTATAGAATATTTATTTTAATTTTTAATTCTATATGTTATTAACTAATTTTAATTTTGTAGTTGTTGGAAAATAAGAGCGAATTTAGTAATGACGAATTTGACAATGATATTCGTGAGCCATTGACAGCATATATATGGGATGAATGGAAACTATGGGATGGTATAATATTTAAAATAATCTCTTACCTTGATTATTTATGTGATAATTATAAAATTTTAATTACTAATTTAATTTACAGGTGTATATCGTGGAGCTTAAAAAAATAACTACAAAGATATGATTTTATTTATATGCAAAAGTTCATATAAACCATATGTTAGTCTCATACTTATAATTTAAAAATTACCATAAATATTACTATTAAGACTAATTTCATGCTTTTTAAAATTTTATGCCATTTATTTTATTTAATTTACTATTTTAAAAAATTAATTATTTCTAAACTTGTATATTCTGCATTTAAATCTCTTGAGTTTAAGTCAATTAAGTGAAATCCAACCCGGCCAGCACGCATATCATTTTGGTATAATTAACATATTACATTATCATGTATGTTAATCTGTACAATTTGAATATAATTGTGCTTTCTTTTAAATGGTAGGATCAGAAATTCAGAAAATAAATTCTGCATTGGGCATGCAGAATCAGATGTCCAGATCTGCTGAACATATTAGGCTCCAGCACACATATCATTTTGATATGATTAACATATTACATTACCATGTATGTCTGATTCAGCTACATACAACACCCTTCCATTTTTTTATACATGTTTGCAAATTCTCCTTTTTTTATAATAATTGTCCGTCCCTCTAGGTAAATCTTTCTGAATTTTATCATAATTCTTATCAGTTTTTTACTTTTTTTTTAGTAATTTTTTTGTTGAAAATCATCTTAATGGACCTACATGATTCATTTAATACAACCTTAAGGACCTAATTAAGAATGTGAACCTGCACAAGGGACTCAGATATTAAAAATTTAAAAATATAAATCAGTGTGAAATTATACAATAACCTTAAAGACCTGAATGTACTTTACCCTAATATTAATGTTGATTATTATATATTATATATATATATAATATATATATATATATATGTTATGTATTTTTGTTAATTAATAATAATGATGATCCTACAGGTAGATGGCAGTGTAGCATCCAAGCAAGGAATTCGTTTTGTGTTCACAGATGGCTCAAGAATTATATTTCGCTTATCGATATGCATCCTCCAGTCATTCTTAGAACATCTATGATATTTTTGTGAACGAGATTTACGCTTTTAGTTAATTATTTCTGAACATATTGGATTTATTACATATTGAAAACCTGAAATAAAGTGTCCCCATTTCTCCTTATGTAGTATGACCTTTGTTACAACTATTCATTTTCATAACCATCTTAAATCTTTATCTCATCTTTATTTTTTATTTTTCTCTTTATCTTTCTCTCTAATCATTTGCAAGAGCACGCAGAGATACATACCAAATCTTCTTCGAACTCCTTATGAAAATGAGTTTCATCATCATCACTCACTTAACCAACTTGAAATTCAATATAGTGAAGCATTTGTTTCGATGCTATCTTGATGTTATGTCATATCATATTATTTAGATATCATTTTTTTATTGATAATTTTATAATTTTTTAAAAATTATTTAATGAAATAATTATTATTTTTAAATAATATGACATAATAATGTCAAGATAGCATTGAATGAAATGCCCCACTTATAAATCCAAATTTATTGAATATTAATCACCTCAAACATAATTTAATTCAAAATTTTAAACAATCAATTTTAAGTTTAAATCTTTGACTGTCGACGTACAATTAACTTCTTTTATTTTTATATATATATATATATATATATATATATATATGTAATTATTTATTTATATTTATACTTTAGAGGTTGCCGCGGGGACCCTCGATGACTCATTTTGCATCCCTGACGTGGGGCAAACGTCCTAGCTGTGGGTGAATGTGAGTCGACGAACATCGACTCGCTGGCTGGACTTTGAGAAGAAGCCTAGAACGCACCTGGGTTGGCATCTAGCTTCAAAGTCAAGGCGCTGTTCGGAGGCGTTCCCACTACATAAGAAGAAACTTGAATTGATTTAGGGAATAGCTCTGAAATTTGTTGGCACTTCTAGGCCCCTTCCCGGCCACTGGATGAGAAGACAGGCCATAGAGGGGTACAACATTCTTTCCAAACGCGGAAACCAGTACTGAGTCGATCTTTGGCGTCAATAGGTAGCGTCAAAGACGAGTTAGCGGGATTCGCAGGCGAGATGCCTCAACGGTATGGTACTTCTAGGCCATAATTCAGTATCTGACCAGCCTGGTAGGCAAAGGATCGAGAAACTAAATGCGACTATTCTTGAACAACTTGGAGCCGGGCTTGAAGCTCATGCATCCTCTATAAATCCTCTACATATCTTGCCCTTCTGCTTCATTCTCTTAGCAGCTGAACACAGCTAGGCCACCTTCTTACCTTTCTTCTCTCTGATTCCCAAACATCCATGGTTTCCTCAGACGACGTCCGAACCGCCGTCGGCATCGTCGGCAACGCCATCTCCCTCTGCCTCTTCTTGTCCCCACTGTAAGCGCACACCAACAACCCTTTTCTCCCTTTTCAATGATGTTCATTAATTTTCCCTATCGATATATACAGCTTAATTTTCTGCATACACAAAATTAGTTATACTGGTGGCATTTGATTTAATATTATCATAATATTATATCACTTAACTTAAACGATATGACATTTAGAAGATTCTATAAATTTTTAGAAAATTATTGAAGCAAATGCTTTAAAGTGATTAAATTTCTCGGCGTTAATTGATGTAGGTCGACTTTCTACAAGATATGGAGGAGGAAATCGGTGGAGGAGTTCTCCGTCTTCCCCTACGTGGCGACGCTGCTCAACTGCATGCTGTGGTTGCTCTACGGCCTCCCCCTCGTCCGCCCAAACAGCATCCTCGTCATCACCATCAACGGCACCGGCACCGCCATCGAACTCTCCTACGTCCTCCTCTACCTCCTCTACTCCGCCGGCCCCAAGCGGCTGAAAGCTGCTCTCATGTTCGCCGGCGACTTGGCCTTTGTCGGTGCCACTGCCGCCGTCGTCCTCACTGTCTTCCACACCCACAAGGACCGGACCCGGGTCGTCGGCATTCTTTGCGTAGTCTTCAACGTCGTCATGTACATCGCGCCGCTCTCCGTCATGGTATGAATGGCCATGATTGACTCTGATTCGATTTCAAGTTGATTTGAGATTAAACTTCAATGCCAATTAGTATCCCTAATTAGTTCCGCACTCGACTCCGGGGACCTCTCCGCGGGAGCGCAGGATCGGTCGGGGGAGCCGCCCCCCCGAAGTGCCAGAAGTGCGCGCTTGCGGGCGGCAGACGGCGGGACTCGCGAGCACGAGGCGTCATCGCGCGGTCGCGGCGGATCCGTCGTCGAGTGTCGCGAACCGGTGATGTCGACGATAATTAGGTTAATTAATCAGCGGTTGGCATGAAACCGAATAGAATGCAAGTGGGTGAATCGTCTGAATTTAGTGGTGAATGAGAAATGGTGATTAGACGAAAGAAGAGTGGGAGTACATGCGTCTCTAACGTCTCAGTGCCGCCTTCTTCAATGGCCTCCTCCTGGACTGCCTACAGCCCTTATCTCGCTTCCGATATTTACATCACTCGTAACTCTCCTACTCCTCTCTCTCTCTCTCATTCTTCTCGACAGAATAATCACCTTACAGGTGGCATAAAATGAGTTTAGATTAGAAGAAAAAATTTTGGTTTAATTAAAATAATCAATTGCTTATTAAATCCGGTTATCTGGTTAAGCTAAGCTAGAAACTTATATCTTGTAATTAATTATGAGTCTAAGCGCAATAAAAGGGCTATATAATACATACAGTACTACTAAATTCCTCAACTACTCTACACATTTGATACTTCATATCTCAATATCTTTAAACATATTTGATAGAAAAAAATTTTAATACTGCAAATGACTATTAAAATTCATAACCTAAAAATTCACAATTTTTAATTATTAATAAGTATATATATAGTATAGTATCACTCACAACTCTTTAATAATATAAGTTATAAAGTTAGTATATTACATTTCGTCATATCGATTTTAAGCGATTGGAACTATCACTCCAGCCATATTCCCAAACTATTTGAATATCAAAAAATAATTAACCTCTTTTTGTGACATGTATGTAATTGCCTCTATCATATTTTAAAATCCC